>JARGYV010098545.1:0-22482 GCA_029532675.1 Ornithodoros moubata
CTATCTCTAATAACTGAAAAGTTAATTAGTGCAAATTCATTAATACGACGACTCAGGAATTTTCTGATACCCTGATAAGAGGGGTCCACAGCCGTTGAACGTGTCACCATTGGTGGAATTATGGAAATCTCATTTGAATATAGGAAAACAAATTTGTTCGCAGTTAGCTGGGACACCCTGTATATAGGGCTGACTTTTTCAGGTTTAACCCAATTCGACCCAAATCTCCCGAACAAGGTTTGTACCAATTCGGTTAAGACCAATATCTCCCTGAATTGCGATTCCTCTTTTATGTTGGGACGCCTTGCCTTGTGCTATACTTGACCACATTTTCGGTTCCTAGAAAGGACCCCTGTTCCAACATGCGTCATCACCAGCCTTTGTTTGGCTATGCCAGGCTGGCCAAGCAGATGACAAAAAAAGAAAGGCGACAGCCTACTTTTTCTATGTGTTGTTGGTGTCCCACTGTGACAATTGCAATCCTCCATATAGTGCTTTCTGTGTGGCTCAAAAAGCCCATTTCTTTGTACAGATATTAGCTTCGGTTAAAGAAGAAAGTAAAAGTTAATGGTCGTTTCCCACGCTCCATAGTGTTACGAGTAGGGTTCTGGCATTTTTCAGGGAAAAAAAAAGAAGGGGTTCTACACTTTCTCAGAATTTCTAGGGCATCTTTGTGTCCAGTGCAAAACTGTGTTTGGCCACACAAGTGCAATGCACAGCTGCAAATAAGAGCCAACTACAATAACACCCGAACGCATAGATAGCTCCCGATTTCTCCCCGAATTAGATAGAAAAAGTGCACCCGATTTCCCCCTGTGTTCCAAATGTACATACAGAACAGTGAAAGAGAATAATGTAAACTAACAGTCTATATTTACAAATAAGCAGGAGCATTGTGGCAGTGCAAGAGGTGTGGATGTCAGCAGAGGCTGCAACTATTTCCAAACTGTACGATTAAATATTGGACTTGTATCTTTCATGCTAAGGACAGTCTGGATTCACATGATGTGAGCTAAAGGGTGTCCATAAAGTCCACTCAGTGACAGGCCAACTCTTTTCAACAAGTGGTGAATAATTATTAATAATATAAGCAATAAGTTATAAGCATGTGGTACACTCAATTTTACACATGATCATGCAGCAGCAATACCCATTACAAAAGACATGCCTCAAGACCCCCCCCTCAAACAAAAAAAAAAAAGACAACAAACTATACTGCGAACATGAAAGTAACATAAGGACACCTTTTCTTTTGTGATGCTACGAGATCTTTACACATTTTTTGCAACAGTAACTTCAAAGTCACAGAGTGTAAGGGTGCTCGATTGTGCTCAACTGTCTTTACGCATATTTTGTGCTTTGCTACTAGTTGCGGGTACATGTGGGTATATACTTGCACTTTGCAGTGTTGATACAAGTGCAGGCATCGTGTCTGCAGATGCGGTGTGGATATCATACCTACTTGCACCTCTAGTAACAATATATAGTGTGCATCCCCTGTGGTTACTTGTATAGATGTAGGCTTACTCTAAAGTTTTCAGGCTAAAATGCAAGGAACAAAGTTCATGGGTGGTGAAGGGCAGTTATCTTGTACAATAGTTCTAGAATTAGAGTTAATTAGTGACATGTCCAATCAGCAAGTGTTTCCACGCATATCATCCACATTTGTTTTAAAAAATTTCCTGTAAAGAGTAAAGAAGGCAAATTTTCTGGCCATGGCTCTTGTGGCCTGTTTAATATGTGCAGTTAAAGACAGTTTCATGTGGTGCAGCTTTTACTCACAGATGATGCAAGGTGCTGTTGCCAAGGGTATTTCATGTTATGAAATCAGAAAGCAAGCCTTCCTTAGATGCAGGTAGCCTAAGGGCACATTAACTAGCAGCTCCAAAGCACCTTGCTTTTCGCATGCCGTCGCTCTCTTTCTCCCAAGTCTTGAACTTCCGTTCACCTTGGAGTAAGAATGTGTAGCACAGTTTCCTCCTCCTTGGTGCATTATGCAATGGTGGCATCTGTGAAGCCTCTGCAAATTTTTGAAGATTAATGTTAGGTAGATACATTTTAACTTGTACATGAAAACAGGTCTTGTTCGGAAATTTTGTGACGGAGACAGTTGGATAGCGCACAAACTGAGTGTCCCACCATATGTGGCATGTAGAAAGCGAAATGAAATGTGTTTCTAGGGGCATATGGTTGTTACAGTCGACATGATTCGTCGTCCTTACCCACGAAGGTAGGGAGCCATTGCTCTATTTCTGTGAGAACTATGAAGCCAGTCGAACTGAAGGGGCTGCCACTTTACAGCAAGGCTCCTTATGGTTTCTTTGCCCTGGGATTTGCTCAGGATCACAGGTCGGATGTGCTGTATAGCATGTTCGAGTAACAACTATGAGCACAAGGGCTAGAGCTACGATTCCTGTGGTCTTAATTTCTATTTTAACATCTCCATCAATAACTGACCTGCAGGTACAGCGTAAGCTCAGAAAACGTTGACTGCCTCTGCCACCAAGTCAAAGAGGTCTGAGTGGGGTGTATGACGTCTCGCGATGTCGTAAGGCTTGTCCCCTGCATCGTTGACGGCATTGACGTCAGTGTACGGGTTCCACAAGAGAAGTTCCAGGATCTGCCGCCCGTTGGGATTGGCTGCAGCCAGGTGAACAGGAGTCGTTCCTCCCACGCTTACACTGTTCATGTCTGCACCACACTGTATCAGTGCAAGGGCACATTCCACAGATCCCCAGTGACACGCACAGTGGAGAGGCTCCCAATCATCCACTGTTCGTGCGGAAAGGCTTGCTCCGTGGTTTATCAGCATCTGCATTGTTGGCAACAGTTGAAATTTGGGCAAGTTGGGGATGTGTGCTGCAGCTGATGAGAGTGTAGCAAGGACGACATGTGTGCCACAAAGTACCAGCACAAAAGGTGTTAGCCTTGTAAGCACTTTGCACCTTGTAACCTTGCCTTTACTGCACTCACATCAACCAGTCTACATTGCTGTTAGGGTAAAAAACTGTCAAAAGTGATGTGCAGTGTAGAATTTGAAAGCTTTTGCTAAAGAAATAAATTAGCAACCTCTGCCCGTAAAAAATTTAATTAAGAAATAGGCGCCCTCAGCAGCGCAGTGGTAACGTGTCACGCTTCTGTGCTCAAGTTTATCGGTCTGATCCCGGCCGAGGACAGTAGCAATGTAGGGGAGGTAAACATTGTTACTGGCACCGTGTGTCGGACACATTCGGCGCACGTCAAAAGATCCCCCGGTGGTCTAAATTATCTGCAGTCCTACCCTGTGGCGCCGTTCATGATCACAGTTATCTCATGATGTAAACCCATCAATTATCATTTTTAAAGAAATATATATATTCTGCCTGACACATGCATCGTGAAAAATGGGGGAAAGAAATCCTGTAACATAGAATGCAAAAGTGATTTCATCACTTTTCTAGTTCTGCTGGATTTTCTGTACCACTTCGCCCCATTGTTGACGAACACCCCACACATTTTTGTTAGTCAACCCTACACATTACATAAACATTGAAAGCTTGATGGAGTATGACGTCAGGTCACTTTAAGCTTTGTGTACTGTGTGAGAAAAGCCCTCTCACGCTACTTCAGTGACGATGATGGCTCTCCCAGATACACGTATATTTCTATACTGAAAGAATCGTTGAAATACAATCAATCTGGTGAATCAATATCCATACTGAAGAAACACGAGACGAGAATCACAAGAAAGGTGACATCCGCACACAAAGTCTCAAACACAGCTTAAGTTTGGTTGTCCCTCCTTTTGTGTTCCTTGTCTCAGGTTTCTTCAGTATGGATAGATTTCTCTACTTGCATGCTTCAAATGTATAGTTTTCAGAAGACTTCTCACCATGGCTACTTCGGCATTGTTGGCATAGCATGCACGATGAAGTGGTGTGTATCGGTCAGAATCTGTGGTGTGAACGAGATTAGGGTCCTTCTCTAATAACTGCTTCACCAGTTCTACAGCATTTTTCTCAGCTGCCCAGAGAAGCTGTGCTCCTGGGTCGTTGCTCCCTGTAGAGAGAGAAAAATTAGGCGCACATGCGGGGGGGTAAATTATGAAACGGACTGGATGGCAACGTGTGTTCTAATAAGTGTTGGACTTCGTATTTCTCTATTCTGCGAGCGGCTATTGCTTACTCAGTACTTTACGATCGGCCTCAGAATCCTGGCTCTCCAATTGATGCCTGTCCTTCAATGGCACTTTAAGTTGCGATGCGGACTTTGGCTTGGCACTCTCTTCGAGATCTGCAATATCTGGCGCTTGTGGGTCACCATGCAATGTTTCTAGACTTTCACTTCGTATCAATGGTCGCCGTTGATCCGCTGGTGGAACTAGAGGTTGTTCCACCTCTGTGGGTCCATCTGCCTCAGAATTTTGAATTTGATCCTCTTCAGCTTCCATCGAGGCAGATGGTTCATTCCACTGTGCTTCTGTGCCACTAGTTTCTGCTACAGTCTGCTGCAACTGCGAAGTATCACTATAGAGAGTTTGTTGAGGATCACATTCTGCGCAGGCAGATGAATCCTGCTGCTCTACTTGCTCGTTTGTTGCGTCAGACCTACATTCCATCTTGATTTTCGATGACAAGAGTACACATTGCAGAAAAACCTGTCTATTAACGGTGGTGAGATGTTGGATCGACACACACCGCTGCAATTTGCTTGGGACGGTAACAGAAAAGTTAGCTCAGCTAGAGGAGTTCATCGATGTATCGTGAATCGTTCCTACATTGAATACGCGGGAACTTAGGCGTCGCTCGCTGGTATATCACAATACAAAGAGAACATTTAATTTCATGGTTACTAGCTGCGTGACTCCGAAAATTCCACCTTTCGTATCAAGCCGTCAGCTGAAACCTCCCTAAAAATCACCAACGATCAGCTATACCACTGCTCGGTACCGCACTTTCGTAAGCACGTAACGGAGAAGAAGAAAAAAAATCATTACTTGTCAGCATATTTGTAAGACTTGCTTAAAAAAAATAAGAAATATATAACAAGACTTACGTAATAATCATACACATGAAACAAATAACTTATGACGTACCCGTCTAGCAGACGCCGTTTGTTTGGGCGATCGGAGTCGTGTCTTATGCGTGTTCTTGTGCGCACTTTCGAATTTCTTGGCACCAGTCCTTATTCTACAGGTCGTTCGCTAGTGATGAAGTCACCAAGGTCGTGCAATAACTTTACTTTCCCTTGTGTTGTTCGCTACAGTGCACGTTCTTCGTAGGAACAGATGAACAGCCGCACGTAAAGCATGGCGCTCTTTTGAGTCGATTGCAGATGCACGATAGTGCGCCTCATAATTTACCATGACGCTCTCTTTTTGTTCAGTAGTCCGTCCACTGTTTCGGTCGAGGTGTTTCTCATATCAAGTCCACCAAACCAACCTGAGAACAATCACTTGGAACGACGTATCGCAAGCCCTGAGACCTTTCTATTTTATTGTTCACCCTGACTTGTTTTGGAAGTATCCGCGGGAGAAACAGACGAACGAAGATTCTTTGAAGCAGCTTAACGCTTACTTAGAGAGTTTAATGAAAGCGCCCACGACGCCGACTCGGGTGCTCAGCTTGAATTTTTACCTAAGGGAGCCTGATCGTGCGAAAGACCCCGACGCGCCACTTCGTAATGTCCAGATACGACTAAGTAGTGCCGATCTCCATGGGTCCGTTTATGAAGTTTTGAAGACATGTCGTCTCCCAACCGATGGCCTGGCACCGCCAAAGGAGAACGCGGCAGAAAATCAACTGAAGGACGCAGATGACTTGGAGGAAGCCACGAACAAATATAACAGGTACTATAATATCGTAGCCAAAAGAAATCTTGTACGTGCTGTTTGACAAAATAGCAGAGGCAGTTTTGCTGGGTTGGTTTTGATGACTTTCGAGAAACGATAATGAACATGTTAACCTCTTGGTGCTTATTGTATGCAATTTGTTGTATCACACAAGCATTGTTCTGTGCATTTGAGTCATTGGTGCTTTTAAGGATACTAGTAACCGGTGGGACAGTTCGCTGTAGTGTTATCGCAGGACAAGATTGCTGTCTGTAGCGTTCCGTGCGTTAATCTGAGACCATCTTTGCTGGATGACTGTTGGTGTACAGATTATTGAAACTGTTGAGACCTAAGTACTTACATTTTCTGCATTTTAGAGTCGAGATGCATTTCGGATAGCACTTTTATTTTCTACCACTGACAGGGTCGCTTGTTCTGGTACATGCCTGCTTACAATTTCAAACTTCAGATACAATCGTAACGGGTTCTCCTGGATAGTCATGGAACAACAGTTGCAACGGGAGGAAGATTCCAGCCTCGAAGACTTTCTAGAAAATAATGTTCAAAGTGCTCATGAACTTCGACTGAAGTCAGCCCCAATACATGCAGAAGCCAGACGTCTTGCGGAAGATTTAGTGGTCTCATTGTCTTTGTCAGGTCTTCGCTGGGAGGTAAGGGTTGCGTACCTACTCATTTATATTGCTATTGAGCCGGTACACAAAGTTATAACTTATTGAGAGCAGTACTCAAAATGGCACCACCTGCCATTAGGGTTGCAAAGTAATGCAGACATGCCTTTCCCTCCTGATCTTTTGCGTGAGACGGTCTTCAACTGTTTAGCAGCTTCAACTTAAACGTAATTTTTCTGCCCACATTTATCACGTGCCAACTCGGCATTTGCTATGGCGTATATTTATTGAATGGTAGCGATAGCACGTGCTAAGTGTAACGTTGCTCCAAGTGTGGCTTACCATGAGAGTAAGCTCCGCAGCGAATCGCTGTGACTGTTCACATTGGGCAACTACCAGAATTTTAGTGAGTTGATGGTAATAGAACAAGAAGATGAGCAAATAAAGCAATCATGCAATTTAATTATCACTGTGGTCTTCTTACCTTGTGTTTTTTTTTTTTTTTCTGTAGGGAGGTTGGGGTGCTGCACACCACAGAGGCTGTCTTGAGAGCTTTCGCCTCCTAGTGGAGCAGTACCCTGAGGTTGCCCAAGCTGTACGAGGTCATGTCCTCGTGTTCGGCCGCACTACGGGAATCACGCTTGATGGGCACGTGGCACTCAGGTCAGCATAAATGTGTGCAATTCGTACATGAGCCCCGCTTACTGTTTTTAATACCATCATAGTATGAGTGACTGTGACAGTATGGGTGACACTGGACATGTATATAGAATTGCCATGCCATTTCTCACACACGTAAAATAATTTAAAATTCATGGGTTGATATTCAGACATTTTGTTATTCAGTATGGAAGATGTGAGACACAACTGGCTGTATTTTCTGCGGTCGGCTCATCGCTACACCCGTTATGTGGCCTGTGTTCCGCAGGCTGAGAGAGACCTGTCTCAGGCTCTGAGGGGAATCTGTGTGGACCACCGGCGGTTTAAGCCCACCGTCACGGCTGAGAAGTACATTCAACAGCTTAGCAAGCTCACCACAGCATTGCACAGGTGAGCAGGGACGTTGTTGCACAACACATTCAATTTACATACCTCTGCACTGATGTGCCACATTTCGATGTGCTCTTGAACTGTCAAAGACTATCATTTTGGTTGTCATGCTAATATAATGGGCAAAATTGTTAGGCACTTGTTGATCTGGTACATTTCTTTCTCATTTTGTGTGTTTGGAAAGCTTTAATATAATCTCTGGTGTCAGACAATGATGCAACAATTTTGGAGAATTTTCCACTTGGTATGAAAGTGTCATTTCAGTGAGTTCACACTGTTGAGAATGAAAACTTGAGAGACTCACAATCTACACTTTGAATGATTGTTCATGTTTGTGCAAGTATTCCCATCTGGTTACAGGTATAAGTGGGAATGTGGTGAATCCTTTATGAGCCTGCCACGTGACATGAGTTCTTACAAGCTCGGAGTGGAGTGTGAAGCGGGCCCGCTCATGTTGTCTCCCACGGGACAGTTCCTTACTCCGGCATCCTGTCCGCCACAACTGCTCATCAGATTCCTGATGGATAACATGGAAGAAGCACTGCTGCGGCGTGCACGGCACGTTGGGTACCGTCGTGCCGAAGCTGGGCTTTTAGATCGTTGCCAATGGAAACTTGGACTTTCAGAGTTCTCTCGAGATGACAATGTCACACCCGAGCTGGTGGTTCAGTGCTGCGGGAGGCTGTTGGCTGACGCTGAACGCTGGTGGCCATTGCTACAGGGTTGCCACCTTCATGTGTCTCATTACTACTCTGTCTTGCAGGATGGAATAGTTTGCATTCCGTGGGATTGGAAGAACGAGAAGTCAAGAAGAGGGGATCAGCCTTAGGTTTGTACATACAAAAGTCTTTCAGTTGAAATTAGGTACTTAAATTATTTGTCCAGCGATTGCTGTTGTTGTGTTTTCAAGTGTGTTTGTCACTTTTGACGACTATGACAGATGCTCCACAGCATTGTCTTTTGCCTTCCCGGAAGTTATACTTTGTTGCACCCTGAATGCTTTGACTACTTTTGTGCTAACGCATGCACCAGAGAGGAACAGTTCTGTTACAAGCTTTTTTCGTGGGCTGGTCAAATGATTAAAGTTGTGGTGACATATCAGGACCGTAGGTCTTGAAATACCAATGGGACCTCTTTTGTATTGCTCATCTACCTCATTGGTGATCTAGATTGCAGAACGTTCAGGAGCAGTGCACACGTACTACATTCTTTTATTCACACGAGTATTTATTTGTATGAACAAGCAGATCTTGCACAGTGGATGTTATACGATAAGTGGCCATTTGGTAATGCATCAGGCTGAATATTATGTGGTTGTTTCTTCAAGATACAGTGGCTTTTACCATAACATTTTAAAATAGAATTATAAAATAGAAAATAGAATTTGATAATAAGTAAACAACTGCAACAGAACGACATATATAGGCGTGTACCTCATTCACCCATCTGCCTTTTCTTCAGTCGTGCTGTACTGAGTCTCACACACAAATATGCTCAATCTTTCTACGTTATCACGGGCAGTTCTTGTTTCCCACATCATTCAAGATGCCATAAACTGATATGTTGACAGTTCTAGACTTAAACTTGGTTTTGCTTCTGTCCAACCTCACTCTTGCCTTCGTGTACTCGTTATGATCCAAAAGAAAATAACAATGTACCAGCAAGTCTGCAGGTATGATATATGTGAACATAAGAAGTGGACAAAAATTCACAAGTGTGACCTTATCTCCGAGGGTGGGGTTGAGGTCTGTACACCCTGAATACACACAATCTCTAACAAGTGTATCTCTCTTTGTACCAAAGACTTAGTCTTGAGGAGAGCCTTTCTTGTGAGCAGTAATATGGAAGGGGGTAAAAGTGACATTGACAATTGGATAACCATGAGTGGAGGGATAAGGTTGTGATTGATATGCTGGTGGCCTGGGAATTCACAGTGACGCGGTATGAAGGGTATTAGCGTTTATGTCAAAGGAAAAATGTGATCGAGTCTTACTTAACATAGAAATTTAGAGCGTATCTGTAAAAATGAAACAACCAAAGCAGTATAGCTTCTAGACCTTTCTGGTTCCAGTACCCTTCTAGAACATGCTGGCAATGCTGTCCCGATGAATATGTATTTATGTATGTAATGAGTATATTGTGTATGTCGTTTCTGTGCAATGCATGTACAATGCAACGGCAATTATGCAGCAGGACTGCCTTTTACAAAAATACTCATCGACATGTATGCAGAATGCGGAAAAGTACAACTGATCTCTTGTTGGCTAGGAATCAGCTCTTAGTTGCTATCGAAATTGGCTTTAATTGGCTTCAAATTTGGAGTGAATTTGAAAGAGCTGATTCATTGTGAACAACATATGCAACATACATTCTTCAGGAACAACAAGGAATAGGAAGTAAACGTACAGCATCACAAACATTTGACCCCCTTGTTGAGTTTGGAGGCAGGACAGCATCACGTGAAGCACTGTTCTTTCTCACGTGTCTTTTTCACTGTACAGTAGAAAGGGTCATGCTCGACGTATAATGTTAAACGCTCACAAGACACGCCTGCCCATATATATGTACATACTATTGTACAAGCTGACAGTCACGGATTTCTCGTCAGATCAGCGAGACAGTATGTCATTGCTGTCAAAAATGCTAGCTTTCTCACTCTTCATAGAAAAAAATGTGGAATACACGTCAGTGCATAATATCTGGTAACAAAGATACTTTCCAGGCATATTCGTCCCTCCTTAGCGTTGTGCACCGGTCCCAGGCACATTTCCCGAGTTGTGAGGGCACAGTGACAGTTTTTCACAACACACACCAAATTTTTTTTTCTTATTCTTTCCCATGATGTTTTCCACTTGACCACTTGTTGTGGTAAAAGTTCTGTTATCTTTTTCACCAAAAAAGTCAAATGCCTGGTTGAAGAACACAGTAGGCGACCACCATCATACACCCGCATGTGAGGCAATCACGGCACTTGAAAGGCCAGTGGTTGAAGTTAGGGGTGATTGCTGTGAAGTGCAGAGTGCCAGTACTATTTGATGTGGAAAGCACACTTACGCAGTGCTCCCAAAGTTGCAATTACGGTTTCATTGTAATGAAAAAGCTAAGCTTTGTTTTTTCTGTTCTGATGCACACCTAGTCACACATCCAAGGGCCTCTGATGGACTTGAGCAGGATAGATATTCACAGATGTAAAAGTGTGGCAGATTTTAGGGTAGCTTTACGGCTCAGATTTGTAATTACTTGCAGAAGAATAATTAGCACCTGTATGCACACAGTGCTTTGATTGCACCTGGCATTCTGCAGACTTCACAGAGCTTGACAAGGATCGGAGCTATAGAAAATCGCAGTCTGAATATTCAGGCCATGCGACCCTTTGGCAGCAGTTGCAATTTCTCTCATATGTGTGTAATGTTGCTGGACTAATGGATGGATGCAATATGAAGCAATTAATGTAGTATAGTAGTATATGGTGCAACATGTATGTGAAGCACCAATGGGTATGTTCATGGCTCAGCAGGGAGGTGGAATGGTTTATTTCATTCTCAGCCTGTGTTTGTAAGGTTTGAAAAATCAAAAATTGTTGACACCTGTTGTATTAACAAGAACAGTACGTGAAAATAGATTTTATGGTCCCAACCGATTTTATGTTCGAGTACAAGAATGATTTGAGTCACCGGAAAGTTGGGTTACTGCTCCAAAGCATACAACTCCTGTGTCGTGGTAGTGGAAGAAGAGGCTAGCCGCAGATTACATGAACTTGCCGTTCCTGACGAGTGAGTAACATAACAACACTAAAGGTGATGTGGTGTTATGGCTAGTGAGATTATACATCTGTCTTGTGCATTTTTGTATACTTTTGCTGAACTTTCCATGCTGGGTACCTGTGTGTCCCCCTAGCAGCAGAGAAAATGCTTGTGTCAAAGGATGCTGTGACATCTACAAGCACAGGGCCAAGCATGCTGCATTGGCCTTTCAGTTGAATATGGGGTGGGGTCTAGGTGTGATGATGCGGTGGCTGCTGAAGCACAAGCCTGGCACAGCGAGGCGGTGGCAGCGACCGTCACACATTGGAGCCCAGGGCTGTGATGGCCTTTCCCTTTGTCGAGGCACCCACCTCTGTGGTTAGCGTGTGCATGGACAGGGCTGCGGACCCGTTGAAGGTGACCCGCGTGTCAGCGTAAGCTTCTGAGCAACTGTAGCGTGTAGTGGTCATCTGCTTCCGAAGCCGTGCCGTCTCGCTCCCATTGAATGCCAGGCAACAGAAGACCCTCCTGAAGCCTTCTCGAAACCTACGATGAACAGTGCTCAGTTGTCTTCCAAGGTGATTTCAAGGTGAGGAAAGCAGTTTATCTGCTGCTGAAAGCCACCCCAACGCACAATTGCCGTCATTCTGCTTTTTGTCGTTCTATTTCATTGGCATGTAAATCTGGAAGTGCGCGTTAAGTCGAAGCCCGTGCCTATTGGGATATTTTTTTTTTTTTTTTTACCATGTTTATAAGCTGTCACGAGGATGTGCATGGCGAGACATTTGTTATCTCGGTTTTTCTCGAAAGGCTCGACTGAAAGAGTTCATGAACGGATTTTGGGGTATGGACGGACTCGTACAGAAAGGTTGATTTTGAAACTTTAGTGAAACAAGAATCATTAATACTAATGTAAGACCGCATCGAAAGCCTATCGGCAGCAGCGCAATAGTTTTCGAGAAACTAAAAAAAAGATAGTAGGGAGAGCAGACGACGGATGGCACGTGATTTTATCGTCCCCCTCCTTACATAAAAGATGTCAGGGGGTGACGTCAGCTGGAAGTGGCGGGAAACGCGGTCTACCGCCTTGTGATTGGCTTGTGTGCGCGATCCCAGCGCTCGTCTTTCTTGCGGACGAATACTCACACTAAAATTTGGATGAGACCCGGCTGCCGTCGTCTGCTTCTATAACCTCGATTCGCCGCGCTTTTCGTCTAACAGCAGCCTCTTGTAGCTGCTGACGTACCGATCGTTGTTGTGGTATCAATTTAATTCGTTTAACTTAATATCTGCTGCGTTCCTGGCGAAAAAATATCGCAGTGTGGCATTTTCGACAATGGCGATTCGAATGGAGTGGACAACAACAATCTCTCTTCAGCGAGTTGTGAGCAAACGAATCAAGTTTAAAGGGAAGCATTATGTCAGAATTTTGTTCCTTCGAAGAGCCGCTGCATAAATCGGTTGAATGTTTTATGGTACTTTGTATAGAATTGTTCATCATTCGCGCGAACATACATCCCTTGAGTCTCTTACAGTGCTGAGAGTATTGCTCTCAGTTAGTTTCGCATAACGCTTAAGAACAGTCGCATGCAACAACTTCAGGAATTTTCACATGGGCAGTTTAACTGACTGGTGCTGGTGACTTTCGTGTGGTCCTCTGGAGCATATAGTGTCAGCATGTTTTGGACATTGAAATATCGATCTACTAATCGAGCTCTCCTCTTCCAATTCAAAGTCGATATAGTATAACAGTGCTCCTTCTAGCTGTCTGAAGATGCGATACTTGGCGTACCTGCTATTCATCCAGCAGTAGATGATAGGGTTATACATGGAGTTTGACATTGCCAACCAATAGATGGCCAGGTAGATGTGTTGAATGTGGTCGGAGTGCATGATCTCCGGATGGTGGTGCGTCGCGAGGAAGTACACGTGGTACGGAAGCCAGCATATTGCGAAAATGGCCACCACCACGATCATCATCTTCACTACCTGAAATACACAAATTATTCGAGTGAGGTACATCCGCCGCTTTGCTAATTTTGTCTGTGAACTGTTTATTAGCGATACCGAGGCTTTCGATGTCCACTCATGCCGATTCACTGAAGTGACATCCCGCAAAAGCAAAGTACAGTGCAGACAGTTCACGGAATGACAGCTGTGCACACAGGAAGGCTAGCATTTAATCGATTGGGAGACGAGAACCAAGCTCACACATATAGACAGTGATGTTTGTAGGAGGGAAGGCTGGCGTATGTTTGCATCCAGTTCGCCTTAGGTGTTTCCTGGCGAAGTCGGGCTCGAGCGGTCGCTTGTTTAGTAGTTGCGGGACCCACATAATTAAGAAGGATAGACGAACTGAATGGCAAATATGTACACTGCTGAGTTGGCTACGGTCGAGAAGGCAGGATATAGTGGTCGGGGAAACCTAATTTGGTGTACCACACCGCTCCCTGTGGGATGCTGATACGCTCCCGACGTGTGCTCACAACGGTGTGTCGAAACAATCCGCTGTCTCAGCAGGTGGTGGTGGTGGTGGTGTATCGTTAACAGGGGGAGGCGTGCGGTCTGCCTGCCAAGGCTGGCGGCATGTTGCACGCCTGTCTCAGTAGGGAGCTTGGTCTTTTCATTAAGTTAGTTTCCTTTTATATATGTATATAAATATATATTCTGCTGTCGGGGAAAAATTGCTTGGAAGCGTCTTCCGGGTAAGGTAACGTACACCGCCTCACAGAACAACGGTCTCCAAGAATTTGGTAGTATGCATGCCAAGTCACTGGGGGTTTGAACAGGTGCTCCACGGCTTGTCACTACTTTGAAGATATATTTCTATATATATTTTACTTGTTTTCAACGAAATAGTTCGCTCCTAGGTTGCTTTGCAAGCAAATACATTTATTATTATTATTTTTAAATATCGTTTCAAGGTCCTGTTTCCGCAGTATGTCTGATGTGTGTGGCCAGTAGGCATAGTAAGCATCTAGAGGATTCGATCTTGTCAAGCTCTGTGAAGGGCTGTATTGATATTTAAATATCGGTTTTTGTATTTCGGTAGATCTACCGAAATACAGAACAATACAATGCAGAGAGCTGCTAGACTTCGGCACAAAACTTAATAAGCCTTAATACGCTCATCACATGACCCATAACAATCTCTACGGAATGCCATCTTCTCTCCCGTTGCAGGCATAATGCCGGCCCGACATGCTCAGCTAACGTGAATCATTCTTGTCTCTTTCTTCCTGTAGCACATCGATTTGCCACCTGACAATGATCAGTTACCGTTAACACATTGAGAGTGATTCCCTGCCAAAACGGACTTGAGTTCCCGTCTGAAAGTTTGCTCAAAAGGATACTAATTTGTTTCGCAAGATTGAGACCTGTCTGGACCTCTACAGGGGTTACGGCAGTGTAGAGTGAAATGGAGGAGACAGGATAGGCGAGTGAAGATTGAGATAGATCATGTTCTAATGTGGATCGTCGTGCGTTATAAGGAAGCTCAGTTTGCTGCTGAGAACCTAGTGGAGTTCTCGTTCCGTCGCAGTTTTCTGGAGCGATGAAAGTGCTAATCTCTGCATGGCAGTGAAGCCATGCACAGCTGCCCATCATTTGCTGCACACGGAAATTGCCTGTGCAGGCGAAGGACGCAGTATACAGCGTGCGTTACCTGCTTGTGTCGCCATTTTCTGTCATAGCCATTCGCAACGTTACGATTTCGGCTTTTAGCACATAACTGCTACTGGAATCACTGAGTGCTTGAAGTGCATGATGTCAATTATGCAACAGATTCTCTCGCAAGATATACATAAAAGTTTAATTTCAGCGCACGGCAAGAGCGCCTCGAAGTGCACGTGCGAATATACGAGTAAAGGCATAGTATGAAGTAGTAGTATTAGTACTGCTAGCATGAGATAGCCTCGCAAACGGCGTCGGTAACGTCACGACTATTGCAGAGACGTCGTGGGTCGACTCCGGAGTGAATTCTGCTCACATACGTGCCTTTATGTTTATCCGTAAGTAGGAAAACCCAGAGAATGCCCCATACATCACAGCTTCTGGCAGAATTCCATCCACAACCTCCAAGTGTTAACAGGGAAGCGAGCTCTTTGCCCAACGGGGCTTGCCCCAGGCTGGGCCAGGGCAATGCAAACTACCCTTCCTTTACGAAGGCTGGCCCCATCCTGCTGGTGCACCAAATCAGAGCGCTTATATTGTACAATTTGAATACTGCAATAAAAAGAAGCATAAAATATATTGGCGGCCAAATCGTCGCAGTAACGGCTTCCCCATCTCATGCTATTACGACTATGCACACATACCCATCGCTTTGGGGCAAAAAACTCTTCTAATGTCTGAGCGTTCCCTTAGCATCAAAGAAACTTCTTCCCAGAATTCCAGAGCATGGACGCAATGAAGGTTCATGCGCGAGAAGTTTTGGAAAGGGGCAATTTCAAGTTTGGTAGGAGTTCTCGATGGCAATATGAAGGAGCACAAAAAATCATGCTCGAGTGGCTTGCTGTGAACGTGTCTGTCTAGACGTTTTCAAAAGACGCTCGCGTTACGACTGCAATAAGGACGGACGGCTCAAAAGGGACGAGCAATTTTCATTGACCTTTGCGAAAACTCCGCTTAAAGGGATAAGCGATTTCATTTTGCTTTGGTGTACAAGTGGAACCTGTCGCTGAACGTGACCTCCACTGTCCTGGCTTGATTTAAGCTGCGTCTTGGCGTGCCTTGTCACCCGCGTACGACTGTTTCTTCAGTAGCGGGACACGGGAGACATAAAAGAGGGACTACAGTCACTATAAAAAGAGTATATAGTGACTGCAGGGTCATCTATGCGCCACAGAGCGCATGCACGTCACTCTTTTCTCTCCCAACCTAATATCGTACTAGGTACTTTCTACCGGTTCCGGGAAGCTCTATCCGTCGAGAGTGAGCGGAACCGTTGGGTGCCTTATAAAGCGCGTATAGACTAAGATTAAAATGAGACCATTGATCTCTCCGGTGCATGCTCAGACTAGATACTTCCTGATTAATAGCCGGGACGCTAAGCACAAAAATACACGAATAATATTAATAATGCTAATAAAAAGTCTTTAGGAAAGGGTGGGGTTGTATGCGACTAAGTTCATCTCATTCATCATGCTTGCAAATCCCAGTGCGATGAAACAAAATGTTGGAGATCGTGATTAATCATATCTGTTATAAGTTTGTCGTCCAATACTGCCATCCATTCAGGATTGGTTGGAGCGTAACGACTAATCTGTAGAGCCATCGATACTTAACGGTGAAAAACGACGGGGTTCAAGGGAAAGTATGTCACTTGGAGACAGTTTTCCCACCCTGCTTCATGCTCGGCTAGTTTTTCCCACATAGTCCGCAGCTCTTGTTCTTTTACGCGCACTGGATGATTGAAGACGGGGATACTTTCTTGTAATGTACACCCAGGGGGCGCTACAAGTCCGCCCGCCAGGCTTTGCATATTTTCGTGGGCGGTAGGAGCAATTTTTAGCAATTGCAATATTTTAGCGCTGGAGACCTTCCTGAAAAGTGCGATTAACGTGCCAGAAATTTATTACGAGTAGTTTAGCGGAACGCTGCGTCTGACGGTGAATGTTTGTATTCTAAGGCTAATGGAAACACAGCTGCGTCACTAAGATACCAGGAGGACAAACTGATAGATACGTAAATCGGAAAACGCAAAATATTTGTTGTTTAGTAAATTCTTTTAGTGATTTCAGTAGCACTCACTGGTTTAATAATACCATTTCGCCTATTTGATTACCAGGAGGTTTCACTAGGAGTGGCTCCGTGCGAGCACACGTGGACGTGACAGCTTTTATGTGGCGCATTTTGTGAACCAGACCAGACAAAAGACGAGCAAAAAAAAAAAGAACAAAGCGGAAGTGCTCGATTACTGTGGCAAGATAATCAGTTTTCATCTTCATTTTTCAGCATACGGACCCGAAACATAATGAGGCAGTCCCTCGACCACGTATAAAATGTAGTAACAACAAAAGCAAAGGCATTATGCAAGCCCCATTTGCCGCGCATTCTTCCATTTATAACTCGCTAACGCGAGACTCGTGAAGTCGGCAGCGTATGTGCGTCCATTTTTCTCTTTACGGCGAAGGAAATTTTGTTGAAAAGGCAACAAATAAATAAATAAATAAAGCACGAAGCAAGGCTGAAGAGAATATGGATTTTTTTGTTTCTTTTCCTGTTATCATGAAGCACACTGTTTTCCCTGTGACTAACTTTGCTGGCATTGTTAACTTTTTTTGCTCTCAGTGAAATATTAGTACTAAGTGCTGAACGATTTATCAGAACACGGAAATAGCAACGTCAAACATTGGCCGTGCCAGTATTCATGCACACGAGCCAATACAAAGATTCGGGGAGCTCTTTTGGCTGCATTGATTAGCGTTTCTAGAGCAAAGTTTCGTTCCTTCCCATGGCGTCATACATCAGGCCGAGTATGTGCACATACAAAAATCATGCATATAAGCTGTTACATGAGCGCGTTGGGACGATATACGACATATCTTATTCTTCTGCTGTCTCTTCTCTGGCCATTAGCCATCTAACACTACTGTACATGGTGGAGGCAAAACTTCTCTCTCTCTTCTTTTTTTGTGAAACTTTAATGAGCGATAAACCTCACGGTTATAATTCCCGCCTTTCCTTACCTACTTTTTTCTTTTTTTGAGAACAATGGTGCGCTGTTTGAGAAGCAAACGAAATATAGCGAAGGATTTAAGGTCGCGTTTCCCGCACGTGCGCAAGTTCCCGTTGCGCCGAGTAGTCGCTATACCCATAAGAGAGTCACGTGGTACAAATACTTGCTGTCGCTGCAATTACTTTTTGCAGACTGGTGCTCGGCTGGTGCTCAAAAGACTCCGTCGGTGTATCTTTCAAGAACATTTTCTTTTTCGAGTGTCCGGAAGCGATCAAAGCAGCTGGGTGTTCTTAAACTTACCTTTCGTTTGGAATTGATGGACTCGAGCTGCGTGGCCGTACATTCGCCGATGCTTTTGCTGCCCCAGAGCTCACGGCCGACACGGAAGTAGGTGAAGGCCATCGCAGTCAGAGGAATAAGGTAGGCAACCACCACGATGATTACATTGTAACTGAAAACACATATACCTGAGCATTAGATGCACGTCTGCCATGAAGTCACAGTAAACAATTCCCGCAGGTGCGTCAGGTTCCTCCTCCTCTAAACGTTTCACGTATCTTTTGAACAGCACATACGAGACACAATGTCTTGGTACACCCATGACTCTAGGGACCTCAAGTGGACCTGGCGGAATATGACTTAGGCTTTATACGCCCGCCTAAGGGACTGTAACACAAATAAATATCTACCTTAATGTGTGTTTTTCCCAAAACTTTCGTATTAAGAGCTAACGTAAAAAAAAAAATGACAGAAAGAAAAAAAGTTTTTTTTACGTCACCTCCGTACAAGACTTAGGAAGATTACTCAGTTTCTGAAGGGTACCTTGCATTTTGCGATCGGTTCAAACTAGGCCTTACCCAACTTAGCCCATTTATGCCTGCCGGAAGGTTTTACCCCTTTCTTATCGTCGAACAGAATGCCGCGCAGTGCGGAGGAGCGGGAGGAAATGGTACGCCATTAGTAAATGACTTCGCTGCAAGAGTCTTGGGTCGCCCGCTCCTTTCGTTTGAAATATCGGTATGTATCACGTCGTGGTTACTTCCGAACCATTCATATAAGGAACGAGGGAATGACACAAGGGGACATCCAGCTCGCTTACTTCGCATAAACGAAGAGATTGGTTGCCGTGGGCGCGACAAGGAGCAGACGAAGCATGGAATGGAAAAATCATCTGGTATGCAGGGATGGAAAAATGAATAATGAGAGGTTGTATTACACCCCACTGAGAGAGCAGTAGAGTATCAGACACAACTCATCTCGTACAGACCGGGAAAGACACCGGTTTTGTGTAGAACGCACTCATTCGTCATTGGTAATATGTACATACGTACAGGTAATAATATGCTTGCTGGATCGGGACCTAGGCAACGAAAATATGGAATCTCAGCGTATAATAACATTTTTCACATATCACCATGAGATGTTTGTAGAGAACTGCTGCTGAGGAGAAGGCCAGCTTTCAAATGAAAAGAAAAATGGATAACACGCGTTATGCATATATACGTTGGAGAAAATGTTTCTTTTTTATCCGGCAATATTTCTCCAACTCCTCCAAGTCGTGGAAGAATATTGCTATGTATTCACATTTTCACAGTCAGACTTCATTGCTCTCGGATGTGCTATCAACGGACTATTATACGTATGGAAGGCGATTTGCTGATGTACTTCTCTACTTTATATAAACATGCTTTAACCGTGACTTTCCTGCAGGCAGCGGTTTGTTCGTTAATGATGCACATTCTTGCATGTTAATTTAAAAAGGCTGAATAAACCAGTATTGACACTAGAACGAGCAGTAATCGTGTAAAGCTAAAAAACCTTCCTTTGGCGCAGTTCCGTTCTTGCGCGTCGCAACGTGTTCAGCGACAAAATGTACTATAAATAATTTTGCTTGCCCTTTGGAATAACCGATGCGATGTTTGTAGACCCTGTTCAAACTATACTCACAAGAGAAGTTTTGCAAAAAGAAATACAGCTGCTGAAGACAGAAATGTCAACAAGACCCAAAGGGTTTGGTGAGAAAAATGACATTGTTTTCGGGGCGAGCCAACATTCCCCGTCACGCAAGCAGTTTTACTCGCTATTTCCCTGACACGCGAAAGCTTGAAGTTGATTCCCCAATCGCTTGCATTTTTGTATAGAGTACGCTCTCTCTTTCCTTTTTTACGTACATTACTGCTCTTTTAAGCTTAGCGATGTAGAAGCAGCAAAAGGGCTCTGCAAAGTATCAAAACGAAAATCTTGCTGCAAAACAGAAGAGCGCGGCTTATTGGATTATCTGTTAGCCTCCATTTTGGAATTCTCCTTTTAATGAGAAACAGGTTCTCCATTGGAGATTTCGCACTTTGGTATTAACTACGTTAACGGTGGTTAACTAAGTTAACGGCGCTTTAACTTTGTTTGCAACATGCTCGTAAAGTTTAGAATACGCTTCGAAACATGTATACAACGTTTAACTCGGCATGACCTCATCTTCAACCTTTCCGTGAGTGCTGTTCATATATAACAATGTAAAAGCTGCTTACACATAGTCAGTGTTGCTCGAGGTTGGGTCCCCGTCCGGCCAACGCAGTAAGCATATGGTGCGAGAGTCCCCGTTTGTGAACCTTTCCTTTTCCGTCGTGGAATAGATAATATTGGGCAAGGAGAGGAGACTGCTGGCTATCCAGATGCACACTGCAATGTTGAGTGTCATGGCTCTCGACATACGTGGCCTTAGAGGCCTCATGATCGCCATGTACCTGTGTGTTTGAGAGAAAAAAGTATGTCATGTTAACATGCTGATACAAACATCCATACATTGCCCTTTAATTTTTCCTGTTAAAACTTTGAATGCCGTTTGTTGTTTGTCACAAGAGCAGGGATTCCTCTGTGTAGACAACGACGAGGGCGAGGAGAATAAAGTGAAGAGAACTGTTCCCTGAAGGAAACGAATCGCCAATCGTTTACGTTTCTTTTTTTCTTTTTTTGCTGGAGTATCTTACCAATAAATGAACATCAATATATGAACACAAGCGAACATATCTTTCACAAAGAAAAGATAATAAGAGGAAGAAAGAAAAAAGTTGCGTAGACTCTGTATTAGTTAGCTATAGCAGAAGAAGAAGAATGTGCCAACGCATCCTATGCCCCCCTCTTACACAGACGCAGCAGTTATTGGCGATACCCTTGTCTGTGCACAACACCCCTCAGCTTGTGTTCGCGAATCAGCTCCTTTTCCCCTTGCATGTCACACTGTGCAAGCTCAGACCTCTCGTTGTACCACCTACGTCACCATCCATCTCGACTGTGGACATTTTCGAAGGCGGCGTCAACATGATGACAACATCAGCACTGATCGCCCTGCTCTCAGTTTTCTTAAGTGAAAGGCCTGACTACCTCGTCATCTCAACTGACGCTTCGGTCGTTGAGGAGAAGGCGGGGGCTAGTGTCTTCATCCCTTCGCTAGACTCTTGCCTACCTATTCGGCTGCCGGATTACACTCCATTTTTTGAGGCAGGACTGCTATCAGTTACCCTCGGTCTTATCGAGTACCGCCCTCCCACAACCGAGTGATTGTCTTGTCAGACTGTCTTTCCTTGGTGACAGCCCTGACGAGCCCTTCTCCGCATCCTCTTACGTCCGTCATCCGCGCACTATCTCCTCCTCACGTGCGCTGTATTATCCTCTCCTGGGTCACAGGGGCATATCCTATAATGAGTCAGGAGACGAACTGGCCAGGATGTCCCTCTCCGGCCCTATTCTACACGTTCTGCCACCGCTCCCTGTCATCCTGCGTGCTCGATTCCGACACCTGCAACGTCTGACTTCCATCAAGCAACTACGTGCCGGTTATGAACACTTAGCTCTTCCGTGGCGCCCGCAGTTCCTCACGCAGTGAAGAAGTGTGGATAACGAGACTGAGATGCCTCGCCATACACCTCAACTTTTACTTGCATCGATGCGGCCATCGAGATTCCTCACTTTGTGCACTGTGCGGTGCGAGTGAAGCGGTTCCTAATTTTTTGCTGGAATGTCGTCTGTATCCCGTCTGGCATTCCAATGTCCTAGAAGTCTCGTGCTGCCGGCACAGAATTCCCTTCACCCTCGTATCCATTCTCTCATCTAGAAAGCTACATCTAGGACACTGTGAAAAAGATATCGAATGCGCACTAATGCCACTTCATAATGGCAACAGCCCGCTTTTAATTTACTAATACCCACGCTAATTCGTGGCCAAACGCCGCCGTGGCTAATGGCCAGACAGGTGAAGGCAGAAGAAGAAGAAGAAGGTGATTGCGCATTATATCATGATGGCTACAGCCGTGCAAGTTCTCATTTTTTCTTCAGTGATGCTTTTTGCTGCTAACGTACGCACATGACTACCCTCATTTATGAGTCGAGCTTTGCAACATAGCGTCTTTACCTTTTATCCTCATAGAAAGAAATCAAAATACCGGGAACACCCATTAAAGAAAAAAACAGAGATAATGACCTCTTGGAACGGAACTTCATTTGTTCTTCGATCAACATCCCTATTACCACTATCCCTATCTGGGTTGTAATGTCTGCCTGAAGAACTCCTTCCATTAA
>JARGYV010098549.1:0-10562 GCA_029532675.1 Ornithodoros moubata
TCCTCCCCAGATATCATGACGTCTTTAGCTTTTGGACCAACCAGCGATTACCAGCCAAGTTAGTCGGTTGAAAGGAGGGTGCTCCTTGCCCACTCAGACTTCCCTTGGCTACTCCCTTGGCTCGCACTGGCCAGAGCACTCAAAATGTTTCGTGCAAGCCACTTTCCACTTGAGGGCTCCAGCTGGTGAGTGCGTTTTGAGAGTTTTCACTCAGAGCGTTTCGTGCAAGCTGCCCAGATCCCAAAAGTGGAAAGGCCAAGACATCCTGGCCACCGTTGTGGCCTCTAGAACCAAAGATGACTTGTGCACAATCTTCTCGTGAAGACCTTGCAAGAAACTTTCTCCTTCAATCCCTTTCTGTGTCCCTGACTTGTCCGACCTTCTCATCTCCCTCCCGCCAAGTACTTGCGTGAGGCTCCCTCAGATCCTTAGTCTTCTTGAATGCCCCAACGAACCCTGTTCCGCTTTTCATGCTGCTCTTCGGGCTCTCATTTCATACTTGCCGGCCATTTCACGGGCAGGTATCTGATATCACGACTGACCAATACCGGTTCCTTCGCCCGTGGCCTGCGCAGATGAGTCCTGCATCTTTCACCATGGAGGACGCTTGAAGCGGCCACAAAGACTGATCGCTAGATTTTCGGACAATAAAAAAGACGGTTATAGGCGTCCAAAATATGTATTCACGTTCACTAGACTTGTGTTACAGCTTATAAACGGAGCTTTTCTTCTCATCTCGAGGCGGAGCGCATAAGAAGCATTTCTTTGCTTACTCGAAAAACCTTCACCGGCAGCCATACTAGACTATGCACAGTGCCAAACATTAACGAAACAATAGCACACGAGAAGCATTTCCAGGTTTACTGGACAAAAGCTGTGCCTCCTTTCAGTCAGAATCGTCCACTAATGTCACTGGGGCGTACTTGGAGTGCGGAACGCTACACGATTCCACTCCTCCTGGAATCATGGAACTTTCTCCGGACAACACTTTGGCCACTTCTTTCAGAACCGCTGAAGCTTTGACCGGATTTTCGTACGTAGGGGCCCAGATGGCATGGCGTCAAACTCTCATTCGACATCCAACATGAGACCAACGTTCCTGGTGGAGGGTAGCTCCAGTATAGCTTCCGAATGGTGTCCGCCAAATGAGTGCACAGGTCGCCCTCAACGCCCGATTCAGAAAACGCGGCCTCCGCTCTTCTCATGGCAACACTTTCGTCCACAGAAAGCTCGCCAATCACAGCCTTTACGCTAGAAAACAAATGTTTATTGTAGTACACGACAGCATTCGGCCAGGTTCCCCAGCGTGTCAGGATTGGCTGCAGTGGCAGAGGAGCACCACGAAGCTTTTCCTTAAAGAGGCAGACGCTGCCTTTCCAGCTGCAATCACCTCGTTCACACGAGCCTTTCGATGAATGGCATGGCACGTGACGTGGAACCTTTCCGAAGGGAAGCAGAAGTACCCTGCTGTCTTCCTGGTACAAGATCTCACAAAGTACGCCACGGCTGTCCACATGTTTTTGAGCAAACCAAGAACGGTTTCGTTTCCTCATGCGGACTCCGACCAGGAAGTGGACAATTAGTCACATCTGCATGTGGTTCCGTCCACGAAAACCCACATGTACGCGGTCGGAGATAGCTTTTGCGCACGGTGGACTTAGCTGGAACCTTTTCCTAGCATTGCTTGAACACTGGATCTCCCCACGTTCGCCCAAGGAATGTTAGCAGCAACCAATGCTGCATCGAAGGTTCTTCTTCGCCCAGCCGCGATGCTTTCTGGCAACGTTTCATTTCCTCGACTTTGTTTTCTCATGCTGGGATAAGTGAAGCTTCCTTTCGTATTGAACCTGCGCCAAAATTGACAACATTCTTTTCGCACGTCTTCCCATCGTGAAGAATTTTGTTCGGCCACAGATTCTGTTCCAGTTCGGGATCAGGTGCGCTGGAAATGAAACGCGGTCCAATAGAGCCACAGAAAAGTAAAGCATGCGAAGTGCAACGGAAGTCACCAGATCCAGGAATTTTAACCTGAGCCGGGATTTCTAAGGCCACAACTCCATTCTGAACACATGAAGAAAACAAGGTCCCGTTTGGGGGCAGTTTTCCCCCTAGTTGACAGAATACTGTTGCGGTCTTCTTTTGGGGCATTGCTAAGTAATACGGATGGATTGGACGATCGACGCGGCGAGTAAACGACGAAGGCTTTATTCAGCTACCTATAGGTTCGAGACAGGCAGCCGAGAGAATCAGCCGAGGGCGGAGCTCCAATTGATGTTTCCACAACATTCATTGACGCTCTCGCTCGAATGTTTCCATGCGTCTTCTGCACATTAACGAGAAAACTGTTTAGGAAAGTTCACAACTGGCGCATTAATGAAAATCTGTAGGACAGAGTTTGACGAGTTCGAGAGTGAGTCATCGGTGCATTGGGGTTCGGAAGGTCATCGAAATGCTTGTGCCCAACCAACGGAACAAATTGCTAAAATAGGCGTTTTTAGGCACTAACGTCAAAATAGGCATTTATAGACACTATGAAATCATGTGTTCCGATAATTCATGCTCATACATTAAATAGGCGCGATAGGAATCAAAAGAAAAACAGGCATTTTGCCTGAAATCGGGGCTCTACTTGGGATTATATCAGCGGGGAGGCGACTTGGTGTTCTGCGCATTTTCACTAACTGCCGTTCTATGCATGGTACTTGGATTGAGTTCCTATCACTGAAATTGGATTGCTAGAAAAGGAAATTATATTTGGTATTGGAGAGTATGGGCTTTCAGAGAAATATACAAGGGTTCGGAATTGGCAGTTCTCCATAGCGGGAAGAGACCTATTGCGTTCTTTTCCACATGTCGTAGTCCAAAAGAAAGTTCCTTTCCTGCAGGACGGGATGCCGGAAACAGCTGCTGACACATCAGAGGGTTGCAAGCCAAGCAGCTTTCGCTAATTCCTGTGGGCCATGCAAAAAAGAAAAGCGCACTTTGCAGAGAAGCGTACGTGTGTACAGAAGCAGACGAGGGTCGCATGCATGGCTTCGGAACGTTTGTCAGTCAAATTAGGCCGAGGAAGACATTTGCTTTGTCCGTGAACTCTTTACGAATCTGTCGGAGGAAAAGAAAGCGTCTCGCCGCTCTTTCCAGTTCTCCTTTTCCACTCCAGCTGGGAATCTTTGTTTAAGTAATAGTAAAGGCTTAGCTGCACAGTCATTACAAAGGCCTAACGACAGAGGGGGAAGGAAAACTATGAGATGGTCCCCTGGCTTTGCAATGCGTTTCTAGCTCCCGGAATGGCGACGAACGTGATTTTTGTGTGTGACAACGAAGCATGTCCAAGCCCTTCCTGGCCAATGTTTTCTCAGGTGGCCTTTGCTGCATCTTTCTCATTCTATTCAATCAAATAGGTTAAGGAAATTTCAATTGCAGCAGCAGCAGACTGAGCGAAAGAAGGAGGCTGTTGTCGTAAAGGGATCCCGTACGTGACTTCCTTTCCTTACGACTTGTGTTGGTCCAATCAGCGTGATGCGTCGATAGCGAGAAGACATCACGGATTCATGCGTTTTACTTTCACGTTCCTTTCCGAGAAGCGAACACTTGAGAAGATTAACTTCTTGCTTGGCTCCTTTTTGAACGTGTCATGTACGTCGCTCTATTTCCACTGCTCTTTCCCGCGAAAACGCCATCAGTATATGTCCGACTCGTTCGAGTGCAAGGAAAGAATGGGGCGTGAAACAGACGACACATTCCGTTAGCAGAAAAAGTTGCTCAAGTGTTCTCCGAATGGGCTTCGCCACGGTGAGAAATACGCGGCATGAGAGCAAAGTCAAAAGTCATTCCTACTAAAACATGTCCAATGACGTCGGCATCGCGCTCTTCTTGTGCAGTAGTCCTGGCGTCGTCATGTGAACCCTCCGCCATTGCGACTGCCCGTACAAATACAAGCCTTCCTAGTCCCACCGTGGAATACCATCCGATTTGATGCCGCCGCAAATAAGACATTCGCAAGATTCGCAGAGTCTGGAAATGTATTTAGCTCAAGCGATGCTAAAAGAGAAACAGCGTGCGGCCCTGGTGGCTGACATGGCAACAAATCTATTACGCAGCGAAGGCCAATCCCTTGTAGAGCAAAGGCAGTTTACGGTCGATGAGAAGCCGTTTCCTGCTCATTTGCTTTGTTGACACAGGAAAGAAAATGTTAGGCACCGTAAGAAAACATTTCTCAAATGGCGCTGCATGGAAGGCCAACGTGTACGAGATAGATTTGTAGCGGAACAATCGCACAGCGGCCATAGATCTCGCGGAACCTGTTGGCGTTCATCGCATCCATCCATCCACCCACTTTGAATTGCAATAGACACAATGAGGACGACGACAAGTTGAACGCAGAGTAGAGCTGACGAAGGACTACTTACATGCGATGGGCGTCCACGCTCGGGTCCAGCGCTCATGGCCTTCTGAAAAGGTAACACATATGCTTTGTTACTTTTTCATACCAAATAAAAGTAATCCATAGGTCAAAGACTCGTTTATTTGACGCTGCTTTGCACGTCCGACGACAGGGCTCAAGTGGGAGTGGCAGGAGTCGCCGAGTTTCAACATCCTTGGAAGGAGACGCTTCACAATGTCCTTGCTTTGGGAATGCTCCTCGTCGCTTCAGAATGGTTTGCTCTTGTCCCATTCTAGGACGCGTGGTTCGTTCTTTGTGCTACCAACAGCATTACACGCAGCACAGATGGAACCTCTTTACCAAAATGGAAAGCAGATCAAAGAAAACTAGCTCGCAGGGGTTATGTCTATGAAGACGTCATCTCCTGGCCGGCCACCTTGGATTCTGGGAGCGACGGTCCATTCAATGTCAAGCCAACTACTACCAACCGCCAAAGCAAGGCGGAAGAAACGGGAAGCCCACGACGAAAGAGCTTTCATTTTCTAACGGACATCCCCTTGCAACAACACTGCAGGCAACTTCCTCTCAGACACGGATTAGAATCTTTGCTTCGTTCCCGACTGGAAAACAGATGCCGTCGTGCACTTGGTCACTTGCAGTGGTCTTGAGATGGCCACGTGAGCCTTCCTCAATAGTTGCAGTTGGGGCAAACGGATGCATCTCATGGAGCCAGACAGTAACTGGAGCACGATGGAAGAGAGCGGGGCCTTCGTCACGTGTTTCGGGACAAGTGGGATGCTCCATCCTTAACTTTGAGAGTCGCGTGATCCGAGCCTAGGTCCCGTGCATGGCTTCAGCTAAACTGTACGACTAAAAAAAGAAAGACTACACACCACATAACAGCCCATTTGCTGAAAACGCCATTTCTGTGCATTGCATACGTGGCGTAAAAATGGCGTCCGTTTTTGACGTATCATGTGAGTGAATTCAGAGTGGTGATTCGTTGACACCGTGCTATGCGGCGAAGCTCCGTACTGTAAATGGCCCTGTACAAGAGCAGCACATTTACTCAAAAACATGGTTGTGGGCAGAGCGCCCTCTGGTGGCATTCTGCTTTCACCACGTTTCGTATCATGCTTGGAACCCCATTGGAGCACTCTGCGAGCGGTCAAGTCATGTCGTCAGAGAGTACCAGTGGAATGCGGCAAATATCGCATCCCCTTGATCGCATCTCTCATGGTCCAACCTGAAGAGAAATGCAAGGGGCATTTCCTTCAGGTACTTCTGCTCCTAGAGCAAGCATTGAGCAATCGATTTCTTTCTCTTCTCACAAAGGAAGACTCACGGGATGAGGCTTTGATCATGCCTCGCTCACCAACCGTTTTTTTTTTTTCGCCACGAACGCAGCAGATATTAAATATCCCATGGATAAGGATTGCACGGACGAACCTGAAGCAACAACGTCAGCAAGTCTAGAGTCTGCTCTAGACTTTGGCTTGGCAAAGATGTTGCCGTTCGTGTCTCCCAACGATTGACACCGGTTTCATGGGAACAACTTCTTGCCAAGAGTTGAGCTCCTGTTGGATTTACTTGGCTTCCGGGTTTCGGTATGTTCACAAGACTCGGCATGCGACACGACACGTAACGCGAACGTCAAGATATTGGATGCACATTCAATGACCTCGAAGAATGGACAACCGCTGCGGCACTCAGTAAGGAGTGGAATGACCTCAAAGGAAATTTCAACGTTACGTTCCTCGTTAACTGCATTCCTTCCTTAGATTAAGCCCCCATGTCCGAACAGTGTGCAAATCTATAGAGAAAAGCGTGCCCTGCAAGCGTCTTAGGACGTCATTGCATACGGTCATGTGACGGAAAAAGTGGGATTCTCTTTGTAAACAAAATGGCCGTCTCATACTGCAGTGACATTCATGCCATCGATTTAAATACTCCTATACGGACTACACTGTCTTTGAAAGAATGCACCAACAATTAGGGATAAAAACAAGCTTTCTCAACAAACGAGATGTTCTTCGTCCACGGAGCTTCGAATTTCCATTCACCTTTGAGCTCCCTTGAGCAGTTGCATGCAAGATTCACTGCTCAGCTTTCAGGATACGTGTTTTGTTCACCATTTTACATTGCACCTTTCATCTGTCCTAAACTATTCTCCAGCTGCACTTCCTGCCCTGTCAAATTCCTTCTGCCGTATTAATAACTTTTTGGCTCTCCTTTCCATAAAACGTTCTTTTTTTTGCATTTTATAGCCTACAACTGCACGGAAAGGTGGTTGACACACTAAGATGCAGGAAGCATAGCAATCATTTGTTAATGGCCAAGATACTGCCACCCGGCAGGACATTTTTAAGGTCAAGCACCTGTGGAAAGTGTAATGGAAGAGAGTCTGTTGGAATACTTTTGCTGGACATTGTTCAAAGTAGATGGTTTTGTACATGGAGAGCTTTTGCGTCATAAACTGCATGCAGACACGCAAGTCAATTTGCATGGAACAAGTTAATTAACTGGTTCACATGAATAGGGTTCATGTTCATGAATGGCCCATGTTAATCATCACCAACATGGATGTACTAAATTCCACTTACTTGTGATGAGCATTCGGCTGATGCTGCTTCAAGAGTGCAAATATTGCTGTTCTTATCTTCTTCCTGTAAACAAATGTAAGGATTGAGGACATATTCTAGGATCCGGCGCAAGCAATGAACCTCGCCTATTGCCCACCTTACTAATCCCACGGATCCAGTCGACAACTCACTTCTCATCCTGTGTCCAAGTGGTTCGAAACGATGGATCGTATATACGCTGTAGATTGAATTGGTCGGATCGGTAGCGCACTGCGAGGGGTACAAGATGACGCTGGGAAGAAGCAGAAATAGGCGGGAAAATTTGGTCTCCCTAGACCCATAGAATACAGAGTTTCGAACCACTTATGTTGTCCAGATGAAAAGGAGTGAATTCGCCCTTTTTGCATGGCTGCCGCCGGTATTTGACGCTGCATGCCAATAGGCGAGCTACAAGAGGCGAACGCATGACAGACGCAAATAGTGCTGCTGACTCTACTTCACAAAGCGTTCCTAGGTGCACACATAAAAAGTCCGCTTGAGGATCTACTTGCGATATCTCAAAAATTGCGACGTAACAATCGAATCTTCTGCCATCGCTGTGTTCTTCCATCACACAAAAGGATGGATGTTTACAATGGAAGAAAAAAATGTTTGCCTTACTTGATGGAGACCAACGCAGTGAAATGCCTATCAATGACACACAGTATAAGATACTAACGCGACAATATCACTGCAAGAGACCGTCAACTGCTCTCAGATAATCTTCCTCGAAAGAGTGGATCTCCCACGAAGAGAAACAACATTTCTCAGCACACCTTGCTATGGAAAATTATGTATTGTTTTTGTATGTGTATGACGGCACACCTCATTATTTTCTCTTCTTGCAGGAGGTCGTCTATGTTGAGGTCAAGTTATTTCCTTTTGCTTGTGACATGCATAAGCACTGTATCGATTACAGAGTATTTCCCGTAAAAGTAAAGATATGTAATGGAATAAAAGTAAAAGATATGTGAGCATGCAGTTTCCATCCAGCCCGTGCCATTTGTGCCCCTCGAAATATTTCGATGCTGAAAGGGCAGGAAAAGAAGTCTTTCTCGCCAGCAACTTGAATCGTGCTCATTCATGTCATCCACATAATAAAAGTTGAGGTATTAAAATGCGATATTGTTTGTAGAGTGGCGTACGTCGAATGCCCCACGTAATTACTCCGCTTGCCAAGCATTTGGGAGTTACACAAAATATCTTACAAAGCATTTTTCCCGCTTCAAACAGCTTAATCGTTCAATTGTTACATGGAAAACCTAATTGGCATATATTCCATCATGAAGGGGCACGAAGAGACCCATCTCACGAAACTGAAAAAGTTTGGTGTGGGTCCTTGTATGTTCAATTGATTCCAAAATATGACTCTTATTTCTATATATCCGTTAGGCTCTCGTCCATGATTTTTGCCACTTCCTACTTTTCCCTATACAATTTTGTCGCACCTTTACAGATTTTTTCGACAGGCTAATTAGTCTTGTCGTAACGTTCTTTCCATCTCGTTGCATATTCCACAATGTTGTGAGCCAGGTGCAGTTTATTTTCATCAGCTCGTTCTGCAGCGCAAGTTGATGAGTAGTACAAGAAATACGGCGCTAGATTACATCTACGACTCAACGAATTGGTCATTTAGACTGGCCGTCTCACAACGGTGCCTTCAGGTACGAGGTCAGAGGAGGCTCCATTAAGCATTTCTCTATAAATGCCAAAATAGAACATTTTTTAGCTTATCTGCCTTTTCGGTATGCCCCATGCACTACTTTCTTGGCGTGGAGGCTTTGCGGTCACGACATAACTGGACCACAACATGAGCTTCCATGTCTTGACGGGGGTGGTCCGTTCCCCGATGAGATCTGTGCGGCCCTTGGCCAACTTATCACGTCACACTCGAGGAACCTTTAGAAACTTTCTCGAGTGCGACTCTCGCTAGAGCAGAGTGACACTTCATCCCAGCTCTGTACGAAACATGCCGAAGGAGAAAGTCTTTTCTACGGCCGGAGGCGTACTTTTTGCGAGCCACGTGAAACGTCAGTTGCCAGCGATGGACGCTGTCCAACGCATCGCAACACACAAACACGTTTCAAGTGCCAAGACGAAGCTCGTAAATGACGCGCTTAACGGACGCTCCAAAGTGAATCAATTGTCGAAGGATCTGTCCACACATCTGCCAGTCTGGAAGTTGAAGAAACCGTCATTTCCGGCGCTGAAGAAAATGTACGTAAAACTGTGCTACGAGGAGACGCTGGCAAAAATCAGGACGGAGATTGGCGACAATTACGTGTGCATGGATGAAAGTGGACTTTATGTGGGGGCCACAGCAGGGACTATATTGCCAAGGGACGATACGGAGGGGGAAAAAAAAAAACCCGCTTGAGTCAATTAGGTTAATGACTCCCGCCAGATTACAATTGAGTCCATACTGGGAGCATGTACCGCTGGTGGTTCGGAAAATGTCGTTGAAAGACACAACTGAAGGATCTCTTGGGGGCAAGCTGAGGTGGAACGAATGCGACATCCCATGTTAGCAGTGGTCTTTTGCGACGGGCGTGCTGGAAGCTCAGAGAAGTCTTTGTCACTTGAAAGGTTGGGAGAATCCGCCTCCGCCTTGCCTTCTTCCCTCAAATGAGCCCAAGGAATGGCCGAACCCACCTTAATTGAGATGCACAACCCCATCAGAAGCTTTTACTCGTGTCACCGAAAAGTGATCTGCGCATTACAACAGGCAACGTATGACGAAGTGCTGGAAATGATAATTCCTTGGCATCTTCAATTCAATTACTTTTGCGTATTAATATCGTGTAGCATGACACTCAGCCTCTCGAAGGTTGCTAGAATTTTTCTGGCGTCAAGTGAAGCGAAGGCCCATGACGGCAAATGGTCGGAACAAGTACCCAGAGAGAGAAGAAACAAAACTCTATGGACCACAAGTCACGTTTTTCAGCCATTCTTTATAGCAATTTCTGAGACAAAGGGGAACCTGCTGCAGGCATTGCTCGGGGCGTTTCTTGTCCTGACGCAGGGGTATCATACGAATCCATTCATGATGGACTTTATTCAGCATCTCATCACTGAGCGTCATGTGAAGTTGAGTCCACGGTTTGAAGATACGTGAGTTGGGATGAGCTCGAAGGTGGGATTCAAGTGGAATGATGACTTGCAACACGGTGAGGTTCAAGTGGAGACAACCTACGATGGATACAGGCCAATTCCAACAGCACATCTGGCCTCCCGTATACAGGCTTCTGCTGGATATGGTCTCGGTCACTTTCTTCGGCCGGGCCATTCTAGAAATCAGGGGCTAGAGCTCGTAAAGAACTGCTCCGTTGCCTTAGCTCAAGGGCCATAAGCAGGACATTAGGCAGAGCGTCAAAATAGAGTCCATCTTCTAAATGGAATGCAATCCATCCCTTGCACGATCGAGAGCTCCTGCATGTGTGGAACAGCCATGGCTTGCGACTGACCCTTACAAAAAATACTTTCCACAGTCTATAGACATTCTATGTACTTCCTATGCACTCTTTCTACATCCTTTACACTCGTACTTTCTATCTACT
>JARGYV010098564.1:0-14043 GCA_029532675.1 Ornithodoros moubata
GACACCTTTCTTGTATATAGGCTTTATATAATAATATGGCACAGATGATATCACAGTAATTTCACTTGTGCTTTAAATATCTGCTTGAATGCAAATGCATGAGATTGATGCCTTTTAAATTTTGGATATTTATCCTATTTTGATATGTGCTATGCTTCCATAATATTATGTGGGGAGTGCCTACCTCTGCAATGTAATATGCTCATGTCCGATGCACATACAAAAACTGTACATTTGTGTGTTTGCACTCGTTCATATCAAGTTATATTCTTTGGGATAGCCATGAAATTATTTTTACTGTTTGCCTTATATTTTCAGGCTTGCAGCTGTTACTTGTAAATGGTGACAGACATTAATTGGTGTTTTTTTAAATATTATGTTAATTATGTTTCACTGACTCAGGCCCTGCTGGAATAAAGTTGTGAACATGTGGTTTTGAAAGTTTCTACAGCTATCCTGAGGTGGCCCCTGCAGAATCAAGCATGCACTGAGAAATGCTTCTGGAAAGTTCCACTCAGACAGTTGTTGACCCAGATGTATGGGGGAGTAAAAAAGAATAGGGAAAATACGTTGAAGTGTTCTAATTCGAAGAGGCCGCCATTTGTAAGATATTCCATCCAACGACAGCCCAGCCTTGATACAATGACATTCAGCACTTTGTACTGAATACTAGCGTATTCAGTACAGTCCCATCCCTGAAACTGAGCCGTATTGAGCTCAGTCATAATTTGGGACGAAGAACAGAGTCTCACCAAAAGGCGTTATTTTCGGCCACGCACGCACGAGCTCTTATCCTCATTTGCACAGATAATTCATAAGACAAAGGCGGGAGTAGCCACGGGATACGTCTCCACACTCCTATGGAAACTGCTTCCCGCGCATGCGCGCTCTGCATCTCCCTCATCTGCTCGCCATGCGTACCCCCTATTCGCCAGCATTTCAGCTAGACGTTGAGTACCAAAAATCTCCTATTATTCGATATTTTGAATTCCATAAACATTCCAGCCCAACGAGGATGAACGTTTGCTTCGTTAGCTAAACCAAGATAATGTCCCAGGTTTGACAAGAAGAAGAGAAACTGTGTGTTTATTGAGTTGTGGGCACAGCTTGAAGGGTTGCACAAGAGTTGAAAACATGCATCCCGAGGCTTACAAATCTGGGCCTACGCTTTCTTTTCGGAGGGAGCAAGTGAAGGCATGCACATTAAAATTTACCGAACAGTAGAGTTGTTCCGGTTCTTCCCTTCACGCATCGTGGGCCCCGTATGAGTACCGCAATGAAGGTAGAAATTTGACCCATTTCTCTGTCTCTGATGCAAGTGAGAACGATTCAAAGGCCTAGAGCAAAGAAGCACCTGCTTCCGAGTAGGGCTACGGGTCGTCCAGGACCCGTCAATGGTCACGTGCCATAGCCTAGCATAGCATTGAAAGCGTCCCGAGAAGTGAGCGTTCTACCCTTGGCCTCCAAAAATGTGCTCATCTCCTTTATCTGGCTGACCTCCTTTTTTCCCCTCACTGTTTCTCCCGTGGTCTCCAACAAGAGTACGCTTTGGGAACGAGCAGGTGAGGACAGACTCATTCCGTACGCCAGCCTTTCTTGACTATTGCTCTGTCCAGTTGTACTGGGCCTCCGTGGCCCATTCAGGGCTTTGTTCCTCTTTGCTTTTGCAGCAACGCGTAGAAGTTCCTTCCATACACCTCAGACGAATGCAGGCGATGGAACTGTTGCTCTTATACGAAATTTCACTCGTCTGCAGGAAAGTCGGAATTCTTTTTCCCATGTCCCAAACGTGGCCACGCCGCGCTCGTATACTTTCCACAAATCCTCGTTCTGTTATCGGGCTCTCCCGCATCGCCTCGTCTTTTAAAGCTGATGGCAAGAAAAATTAAAAATAGATGAGCCCATGCTGCCTATTGCCCAGTAGAGAAAGATCGATGGCACGTCTAGTACCATGTCATCCCAATCCGTCCTAGACGCACTGCGAGCCAGGAAAAGTCATGGCTCCCAACAGCTTCCCGCACTGACCACCTTCGTAATGCAACCACGTGACAATGCATGGCAAAAGGTGTCGATGGGGGGAAGTTGTCCTCGTCAAGGACTTCGACTTCTCCCTTTTCCGCGCTTATTGTTTGTTCTTACTCGTGTCCGAGCCTCATGCTCATCAAGCCGCAAGGTGCGTTTCTTTCCTTATGTTTCATCGCACTTCCCCAAACACTGGGTGGTCACTATAAAGTGATGTGTATCGCGCTGAACGCTGACATACTGTCGAGTGGTTCAGTGTGTTCGAAAATACTGTCTTTTGGCAACTGCGGTAAATTTTGCTTTTTCAATGTGAGTTATGTGACGGACGTGATGACGCAGACGACAAGCGATGCTGGGATCGCCATTCACTGCTCGCGCTCACCGACATGAAACTTACAGTCCTTAGTGGCTCTAGATCGAACACCGTTGCCATATATTTATCCTTCGGCGTTTTCATTTGCAGACGCGAGACACAGGCGGCATGACATCTGGGTCGCCAAAAGTTTACAAATGCGACGATCACCCTGCCTGCAAGTACTCGTCCACCAGACTCAACAATCTGAAACGACACTCGCAAACTATGCACATGACAAGAAGTAAGCCGGTCACTTGTTGCAGCGTCCTCTGGTCCACGACGTTCGAGCAGAGGCACCACCGGAAGACCGTGCACAATGGTAGCTTCGAATGCCAACTTTGTCCCCGAATATTTCAACGCCGCGGGCTCCTGCAGAGACACATGAGCGTCCACACCGGAATAAAAGCGTTTAAGTGCAGCGTCTGTGGCTACAGCTCTAGTCACAAGAGTAACATGCAAAGACATGCGGACGCCGTGCACGGCAACAAACATTTTCCGGCCGACCGACGCAGACGACACTCACGCAGAAAAACGTCCACCCAAAGTGCACGACGCGGGAGTTTCTGTTCAGACTGTTCTGGGAAGATGCTCGCAGACGAACAAGAAAATGATGCAACGTCATCTTCTTCGGTTGTGTCCCTCGCAGACGACTACGTCTTCGAAGCAGACATGCCGAAGATGTCACCCGAATCAGACGCGGTAGCAGACGGTGAGGCAGCCAAAGAGGAAGAAGTGGCTTTCGTCTTAGCAGCCTTCCACTATTACGATTTTTTGAGTCAAAAGCGTGATCCCTTGTGAAAGCGTTTCCTTCATTGCCTTTATTTATTTGATGTTCGCAGGCTACCTGTACCTGAAGCAAGGCCTTTTAATTGTAAATTCACTCTTTTACTTAGGGAAGTATTGCTGCACATATTCCTATTGATATGCCGCTTCAATGCTAGTGTATTTTAATATCCATCACTACGTATGAATACTCACCCAGATACTGTGATATTTAAATTCGCAGTTTTTACCTTCTGTGATAGAGAAATGCAATAATGGCCAGAAAGTGTATATCTTATACGTTCTTTCTCTCAACAAAAATAAATATTTTTTGCCTTACTGTCCGCACACGCCACTTTAACCAAACACACCCGCACCACAACGAAAGCAAGCACGCACGCACGCACACACGTGATGGCATTCTATAGCACCCGCCTCCAGTTCTGGCGCGAGGTGCGAGCGCGTAGGTTTTTTTTCTTAAGATACTCTGTATGCCTAAAGAACTTCCAGGGACAAAGATCTGGGAAGATACCTTCATCAGAAGCAACAAAAAACAAAATTGCGTGAACAACAGAAAACGGCTGCCAAGGACAGTGGCTACGAGTAGTTCAACTGATGTTCAAAAAACGAAAACGAAACCAACAACAAGCTTTCAGCCGCTCTCGCTACAAGGTGCTGGCGCTGGGATCACACAGCTGAGTCGAAAAAGATGCGCGGAGAAGAGGTTGACAGACATAAAGAGGGACTACCGACGGTCTTGCGTTGCACCTACGAGGCACTGGCTTTTAACAACATGAGTCAGACGATCACGATTGACAATGTGCATCAAGCGGTTGCAAACACCAGAACGGTTTTCCTTCGGAACGGCGTATCGATGCCAATACTTGGTTTGGGTAAGTTCATGGCATTCATTCATTTAGCTTTTCCTGCTCTCCACTCATGGGCCCCAAATTAGCCGCATTTTTTGGTACTGTATTCAGTATATATCGATCAAACTGCGGCATCAACCACATCCTACGCGCTTTGTAGATATCGTACTATTTTTAGAACTTGTTGAGTGGTAGGGCCATTTATTTGTACACACTTTTTTTTTTTTTTTTTTTGCCGTCTTCCTGCGTCAGTGGCGGGAATTTTCCATTCACCGGCGTGACCGCCGCCCCGATTGCAGTGCCTGGACGTCTATTAGGAGGGCACGGATTGTTACAAACATGTTTCAAATTTCGCGGCCAGAACATTGGCGATCCATATATGTGATTATAATACTAGCGGATGCATTTGACAGATAAGCGTGATTGTATTATATAGAGTACAGGGACAGCCGATTCTTTTGCCTGCTTGAGGGGTTGCTGAAGTAAAACGAGAGTAGATACATATCAAGCAAGGGGGGCAAAGGCATGATGTAAGGGGTTTCACAAATTGTGGCACCCAGCAGCGGGAACAAGTGATTTCATCGAACTGAAGGTCAGAACGACCGCGCTCTTCTAACCTGTTTTGTCCCCCCCTTTTTTTTTCTGATGCAATACAGCAGGGTTGAATATTGTGTAGTATGCATTCAGATCAATCTGAGTGCTCCTGTAGCATCCTACATGGGGCCCTGTGAAACGTAACATACTAATCACTGAGTTCACAGAGCTATCAGAGCTCGAATAAAGAAGGCAGAAGAGAAAGAAGAGGTAGGCAGTGGAAGAAGCTATCTATATGAGGGCCTCTATCAAAAAGGAGGTGGGGGTAATAAATTTATGTTCCTGTCCCTGACAGGCTAAGTCACGTGGGCTTATGGGTGACAAGGGTTAATGGGCATCAATTGTAGGAACCATAACCAATTTTCCGCTCACTTTGAAAGCATGGAGAAGGGGTGCAAGTCATGTGGTACACTGATGCCTGCTGAGGAACAAAATCAACTTGTATTGCAAAAACAGTGCAAGTATTTTCACCTTGTAAATGCCAACACCAGTCAGTTTGATGAAGAAATTGCATCTTACTAAAACTCTAAAACCATAGTGCGTAGTGGACAAAACAGTGACAAGACATATTTCTCAGTATTGAAACACCTACAGCCTTCATAAACAACAAAGAGAAATCTGAAAAATCCGGTAGAGCCCAAGTTTGAATAGAGCTTTGAGGCTAAGACGAGCAACTTTCCGACATGTTTTCGGTAAATTTAGTTGGCAGTGGCACACTTGTGCAGGTACGTCCCACAGCGGTGGATACTCCCACTCCACAGTTGTGTATGCTCTGGAAGAGTGTGGCTACCGCATGATTGACACGGCCAAACGTTACGGCTGCGAAAGTTTTCTCTGCGAGGCCATCAGGGTGAGTGGTGCACCTACACGGAACCTTGTCTCTCATAACGGATTCACGAGCAAAATGTTGATCAACACATTTATACAAGTGATGGATGACTTGAGCTGTACCATAGTTACGACTAGACATTAGTGACATTGCCACTAGTTCTAGTACTAGCTATTAAGTAAATTTTCTATTAAGTTTTCTTTGGCATATTACTGTGTGAAAGTAATGCATATTTTGGAAAAATGGGCTTGAGGAAGCTCTGCCAATTTGTAATCCCATGTGTTGATTTAACACAATAAGATTCACAATTGGTCAAAATATTTGTTGTGCAGGAGTCTGGAGTTCCACGGGAGGAGTTATTTCTCATGACAAAGTTATGGCCAAGGGATTACGGGACAATGACGGCCCGGGAAGCCTTTCGAGGGTCCCTGCGGAGGTTAGGGGTCGATTATCTTGGTGCGTTCTTCGTAACGCCGTTTTCAGCTAGGATCACTAGTTGCAAATTTTCTTCATTCGGACACTTAGTCTCATCTTGTGTTTTTTTGCCAGATCTGTTCATGATGCATTGGCCCGAGTGTCCTTCTGCATGTAAGGACAAGCAGAAGACGTTGGACGACACCTGGCGAGAGCTGGAGTTGCTCTATGACGAAGGTGGGCAGTTCTGTCTGGGCTAATTGTCTTTGTAATAAATAATCTATATAAAACAGGCGTATGTGATGCAATTGGAGTCAGCAACTATGAAATAGCAGATCTGGAAAGTCTCCTAGACAACTGCTCCATAGTTCCGCACGCAAACCAGGTTGAATTCCATCCCTATCACTGTCCACGAGACCTCTTGCAATTCTGCAGGGAACACAAGATTCAGTTCCAAGTAAGTTCCTATTCCCGCCCGGACAACTGTTTTGGGGCGTATTTTGGCAGAAATGCTGCGATCTGTAGGATTAAAGCATTTTTGGTTGGTCGGTAATTTGTAAACTGTGAAAAACAATGTATTTCTGCAGGGCTATTCTCCGCTCGGGAAAGGAAATTTGATCCATGAACCCGTGGTGCTCGAAGTTGCGGAGAGATGCAGACGAACGCCAGCTCAGGTCCTGATCCGATGGTCCATTCAGGTTAGTGGGACTGTTCTGCCTCCCCCCCCCCCTTTTTTTTCTGTCCCTGATCCCCCATTTTTAGTTATATTGGAGAGAGAGTGTTCTTGTGGTCATCTGTGCCCACCACTTGTTGATGGTAGTCACTGGAGTTTAAGGGCATTAAGAAAATGAATGTTTTGGCTGTGGCAGATATTTTCTGAATGATGTGGAATTTTATGGGCATCACTTCATCTTGAAGGAAATAGCTTAGTTCATAAAGTTTCAGGGAATCTGAAAATTACGGGCGGTGTTTTAATTCACTTGCCTTTTTGTAACTACGATGGCGAAAAGAGCAAAGATATGTTTGAATGGCCTGGAGAAACGGATTACTTAACCTGTCTTAATTACAAGTAATCTGTATTTCACATTACATCAGTGCATTTCATTAGTTTGCGAACTCTCAAAGTTTCTTTGCTCGGTATCCCATATGCTTATACTAGCTAGGGCTCACATTTTTGGGATTTACCTAATTTTCCTCTCAGTTTGAAGCCCCACACTGGAGCTTGCGCATTTCAGTTAAACCTGATGAATTCCCAGCAAATGGCACTGTAGCTTCGTGCTGCACGTACTTGTAAGGAATAAAGACGTCCGGCACCGTGTACACAAGTACAGTACCTTGTTCCTAGGACGGCCATATCACGACTTTACTGATCAAGAGCAAGACTTGTCCTTAAATGGTGAAACTTGATTTGACCATTCAATGCTCTTTAGGAATAAGAGTCTCTCATAACTGTCCTTGTACAGTATGTCGTCCCTAAACTTTCACGCGCCCTATTAGAAGAGACAGACACCACCAGCTATTTTTTATTGTGATTCTACTCTAGGGACATGTCCTATTGTTTGTTTGCAGTTGTTGTTTAACCGCCTAACAGCTAATTCTTCAGATATTGGTATATTTATTCCAGATCACAATTTTAGAAGAGGTCTTCCTTTTGTTCTGTCATAATTATACGACCGCCTGTTCAGCTTAATTTTGTTTTAAAGAGGTTGCGACAGATCATTCCAAGAAATATGTAATAAATGTACAAAATGCATCGGCAGGATTCTGCGAACTTCGCATAGAACTCGTGTTTCAAAGTCCTGCTTATTTGCAGTGAAAAAGAATATTTTCCGATACCCAAAACTGACGAGGTGATGACGTCACAATGGAGAACAACACAGCGGACGTCCGGGTTCAATAGGAGTGCCCTCAAACGGAGCATCTCGACAACGACACTAGTTTCGCTGCAGAATGCTGCTCGATGCCGCAAAAACTGAAACGATGAGGTGACATTGAGTGCGTCCTCACCCGCATTCCCCTTTCACACCCTCCGGAGTTTGGTCACGTGCCTCCACTAGCACCAGTGTTGCCTGGTTCATTTTGAGGCGCCGTTCAGCAACCAGACAAATTGAAATTTGATATCTTTATAAATAAAGAGGTTTGGAAAGAGCGATTTTGCACACAGCATTTTGAAAGCGTGACCTTTTGATATATGCTATGTAATTTTGATTCTAATGAACTGTCGCAACCCCTTTAATCTCAATCTGACGAAATGTACAGCACTGCTTATGTATAGTCTTTTTGCATTTTGTAGGTATATTGCAGGTGTATGTATTGTATCACATTGTGTCTAATGGTGCACTACCTTTAAAGGTCACTTGACTGTTGGTGAACACCTCAAAAATAATAATTATTATAAGTTCCACAGTTGTAATGCTGACTTATCAAATATGTTCAGAGCACAAAAGTCGTGCAAGCTGTATTGTAACCGAATGGCTATTTCTTTGACCCAATTTTTCCCGGAATCTAGGGCTATGAAAATATTTACACCCCATGGTTTTTGAGTCCCATTTTTTCTTCCAGTTTTTATCCCCAACTAAGAAAGAAATAAAATTTTAGGCTATACTCTCCTCCAAGAAACCATGCCAACAAGAGAAATTAAGGTGAACAACTCCTGCCATTACAGGAGCCGAATCCCGCCAAAATTTCTGCCGAATGGGTGCCTCTGAGTACCGTTACAGTCCCGTAAGCTCAATACTCAATACTCATTTGGTGGGTCTTACAATTTCAGAATGATGTAATTGCCATTCCAAAGTCAACTAAGAAGTACAGAGTTGAGGAAAATTGTAAGGTAAGGTTTTTCAAAGTGAAATGTATCGACAGCTATATTCACTTGTGCATTTAGTTGATTATGAGCCCCGTTCCTAATTGGCGTTTCAGGTGTTTGACTTTGAGCTGTCATCCAAAGACATGGCGAGCCTAAATAGCCTTGACCGTGGAGTGAAATACATCCAGAGGAGTGGCATCCAGGGGAAAATAGACTCCCATATGCCTGATGGCTACAAGCTTTGCATGGCACAGGTTCCAGAGCAACGAGTGCGCAATTGTAGCTGAACGCAGGCAGAACAACTGCACTAACCGTAACTACTCTGTACTGTACAGTGCTGTGGTACACTCTGACATACATTGCTGCAATACATGCAGAGCTGTCAGAGCCAGTTTGACTTTTTTTTGTTCCCGTGTACATAGCACTTATATCTGCTTATTATCCAAGTGAATGTAACCTGCTGTTTTTATTAACTTATTGAGGTTCACTTCTGAAGGCTCACTCAGTTGAGTTGTTAAGTACAGTATGCAGTTTAGTTGTGTCTTGAGACTGTGTCATCCCAGTTTATGAATGTTAAAGGGTATCATGTTGCCATGTGCAGGAACTGTTAGAATGATATAGGTATTATTAAATGTTTATACATAAATTTCAGCTTTTTCAGCAATTCACACATGCAACTTATTAAAGTTGCATGCGTGAACTGCTGAAAAAGCTGGGCATCATCTCTTCTGTTTTTTTTTCTGTGATACATAATATTGTTCATGGTCACTGTATGTCTGGTTTACCGCAATTACCTTGTCTTACACACCTACTTCAACCTCCAGACAGCTCCTAAAAATAAAATACTATTTTCTGACACAACTTACTTTTGCTTTCTTTTTATATGGCCTATGTAATAGTACACAGTTATGTCATCATCAAGGTGGCCCGGTTATGATCCAAAAAATCTGGAATATGGAAAGGAACTTGGCATTACCCATGTGATGAAACACAGGATGCACTTACACTAGCATCAGGAACATGACAAATATGTTCCAGATTCCAATAAATGCCCTCAGGTACTGGATGGTGCTTAGGAACTCTCGTATCTTGTCACCTGGAACATGAAACAGATGAAGATGACCAAACAAGCAATTTGATCACGAATCGGCTGACAGGAACATCAAAAAATGGGAAAACTTGAGGCCTGCCAATTCTGGGATGGGTACGCAAAAAGCGTGAACCCATCTTTGAAAAGTACTTAGGAATACGTGCTTACCCAGGCTTGGTTCTAGCTTTTCTACGAACAGTTCTTCCTTGTTCTTCTTCCTGAAATAGGCTGTACATATTGTAAAAGAGAAGAACATGCAGGTACGACGAGGACACAGCTTACATATTGAAGTTTAGGACGGCTCCGGCGTTTAAAACCAACGTCCTGAAATAGCAAGTGTTCCATGACACTAAGGTTCTGACTAAAAAGGACAAAACGCGACGCACATGCAGGACTCGTTCTAGGTACAACTCATGCGAAAATGCTTCGAAATTACACTCACACGAAAAGGATGACGTCAGATATCATGGTTTTACCGGAACTTTGGGTGACTTTTCAACTAGACGCCTAGATACAGCTAATCATCTACAACGGGCTACTTGTCAGCATGAACCCAACGGCAACAGGGAAAGAATTCAGAATTCAAGAAAGCTAAAGGCTAAAGCTGCTAAAGCATCCACAGGCATCAACAAGACAGTGGCAATAGCTGCGCCATCTATAAACAAGCTCCAATGAAAACAAAAACCGAAACTACATGTGCTTTCTTCGAATGAGCGTCGAAATTTTTCACGACTGAAACCGACAATTATGGTTCTTACCTAACGTTTCCAAAGGCTAAGGTGGAGTACGCTTTCTGCCAACACACACACGGTTTATTAGAACAGATTGCCAAGCTTTACATCTCTGGCGGAGAAGAGAGGCGACGTCACCTGTTGTCAGTTTTCAACATCTTTCTTTCCTCCATGGCTCCGTTACACAAGCCTATACGATCCCTCACCCAAGAACCTTTGGCGATGTTTTAGTCCTGTGTTCTTAAATTTATGCTGTGGAGTGACTCCCCCCCCGCGTAAATGGTTAAAGTTTCCAAAATAAATCTTCCGTCAGTTGATCGCTAATCTAAATCCATTTTGGCACATTAGTACATCTACACAAATTAGGAAATATACTGAACAAGATGCACTAAACCAGAGACAGCACGTTTAATTCTTCGCAAGCTTAAAACAAAACAACTAAACAAAGCACATATGTGATATGCAGTGTCTCATGAAGCAACGGGAGGACAGACATATATGAACGCTTAGTAGCTTTATTTGGCCTCATTATTTTTTAGGAAGCTAGAGAAATTTTATGTACTGAAAATTGTGACTAGCGCCACTGCAATGCCAAGCCCATAGCAAATGACGTTCAACCGTAATGAGTGGTTAGTAGGGTTAATACTTTCATACCAACATTTGCGTACGTACGCCCATGCACATTCACACCCACACACACATCGTAGAAGTGAAACGTCATCCGCATATAGGCTACAGCAACAATGGAACATCTAAGATCCAAGAGGACTGCAAAACATAGCAATACTCAGTGGAGGCTGGAGACACCTACTGCATGGAGATGCCAGCTTTCTTTTGAAACTGAATCTCTCCTCAGGAGCGCTTTATCTCGCTGTGTTGTACTAAAAGAAAGGGGGGTAGACGCGTCCTGGGCCGACTTGATGGGAACTGTGCCCACATTCGTCTCCGTCTGCAGGAAACCCAGGAAAACCCGCAAAAGGCGCAGCCGGCACGGGGCAGGAGTGCCTACCAGACTAGGCTGCTCACTTGCACGATGTGGCAAACAATACAAATAGGCTCGAAAATATGTCCTTGAAACAGCCAAAGTAACAGCGCGAAACGAAATGTCCCGTGGCACACTGCAGGTAGTCTGTCGTCGAGCAAAGGTGCAATGTCCTCCGAACTGCTCTCTTCGGTGGCTTTTCCCTCTTCGTGCTTTGTAACCTGCATTTACAAAGAAAGACAGATGAGACGCAGTTGACACAAATCTTCCACAGCGTAGCTCACGGTATAGTTCGTTGGGTTTAGGTTCCTTACTGCGCAGGCTTGGATGTGCGCCGAACAGGACCTCTCGGAATTAGACACGGAGAGTCGCCAAAGTTATTGTGTCAGGCCACAGTGGTGCTTGAGGTCTGCCTTCGTCACGACAATTACTGGGTGAGGAGTATCTGCGACCAAACAGTGCAGCGACATTATGAACAGATAACAGCTTCTAGGTGCCAACTTTAAATTTGTCAATGGGCACGTGGTTTAAATGGGCTTGATTAGCATCAAACTTATGGGTAGGTATCTAGATTATATACCTTTAGCAACGATTTTTGCTCCGGTTAATTTAATGATATTGAAGGAATTTACCTATGATTGCCCCAGTTCAGTTATTGAGACCATAGTGGTTTGAAATTGGAATGATGCTACGTAACCAGCAGAGTGTACTGAAAGGTGGGTCGTATCTGTTTCTCGCTGCCTCTCTGACATGCTGCAGGTTAGAAAAGCAACCTTCATCAATCCGTCCACCTCGATTGCACCCGAGTCACCCATTGCTGGCTCTCTCCGTCGTTTACAAGCAAGGAAGACGCAGAGGCTGAAAGGGGTGGGGGTAGAACAAGGAGATGCACCGCCAGGCAGCTGTGTTTCCCGTCAAACATTTAGGAGTGCTGTCACGACGTGCTGCTATACATTCGTTTGGATGATTATGTTAACTATCAGACAGCACATGTGAAGGCCGTGAAAGTATCCCAGTCTACGCTGAGCTCGACAAAAGTAGGCTCATTTCTACCAACGATACCAAACACGCATGCAGGCTACAAGGGTTTGGGGACACCACGATTTGGTGGAGTCTTTGAAAATCCCTAAGAAATCTACCACATGGGGGAAGATGGCAGGAGGACTCACCACGGTCTGGAGCTTTTGCAGCCGGCCGCAATCATGTTTGTGTCCACGCAGCGGTTCACGTGACGTTGGGAAGCGCTTTCCGCGACGTCCTCATAGGGGGCTGCAGCTCTTGAAACGAGAAACAGCAGTGAGGCTACCGATTCCCCGCACAGCCCATCGGTCGTCCGCGGTCCGAGCCTGGCAAAGCTCCACCTAGGGAAGAAGAAGAAGAAAAACAGCATATGCTAAGCACTATCTAATTTGGTAGGTCTAGTTCCGAGGATGCCTTTAGGACAGAACTTCACCGCGTAACACGGCGATGGCCAATCGCCATTCCGGATGATATCTTTTCCTGGCCCTATTTGCCGGAAACGGTGGGCGTGTTATGCGGTGAAGTTCTGTTTTTAGAGTGTAGCTTTAAACGGCACAGTGTATGGTCTTCTGGACAGTCGTCTGGCAGTTAGAATGACCGTTTCAACCGTGCTTTGCCAAATAAATATCATTCGCATTCAGGATATTGCCAGCATTTATAACTAACGCTAGGTCTTGTTATTGCACGTGGTGACCATTATTTCCTTTACAGGTAATAAACATTTTGTTCAATCTCACCACGCCATGCTGTTGCTATCAGATAAAAAGTCAACGTGACCATAAAGTTCACCGGCACATTGCCGGCAGATGCGTTCACCCGCAGGGCACTGCTGTCCGCCACTGGAAAAATTCTTGAAAATACATTTAAAAACACAAAGAAAAAGGAAAAACACTGGAATGGGAACTATTCTGCATACACTATTGGGATATCACTTCTATCACATTGGGGCTCTTACAGGAAATCTTTTCTAATTGTATGGGTGTTGAGGCTGTGCTTGGGATGGGAACTTTCTGCTTTCCTTATCAGGCATTTTTTCACCGAGAGTGGGTCCATTTCAAAGCAAACCCAATACTGTTCTTTTTATAAGCGTGAATAATTTTGATAATAGCGCATTTGCACGTACCAGCAGACGCCAGGTTCTGCGATTTCATACCTGGGACCAACTTCATAACCTTTGAGGCAAATCAATTTTTAAAAAGTAAGTAATAGGTGTGATAGTAAAGGCTTCATGTCCCCTGTTTCACCGCCTTGGGAGAAATACATGCGATCGAAACAAACTGCGTAAATGGTAAGGACCTGGAAAATACAAGCAGAACCATTAATGCACTACACCAAACTCCCCAAACAGCTACGCGTTTTTAAGCACAGTTCGCATAATATAATCATTTGTTAATTATTATTTCTACAGATTGTTAATGAAGTAGGATGTGAGCACCTGAAAAATACAAGAAGAACGATTAATGTACCACATCAAGTCATGAAGGATGCACAAAAGGAGAGAAATTACGTTAAACAAAATGCACCACACTAGTTATCACGTATTATCACTACACATCACTTAAAAAAAAA
>JARGYV010098570.1:0-10842 GCA_029532675.1 Ornithodoros moubata
TCAAAACACAATGTTTAATCATTTCTATACCACTGAGATTCTGCCATTGTGTAACTGCTAAAAAGTGTTCCAATGTAGAGGTCTTGCAAAAACATGAGAAGCGAGAAAAAAAGGGGGAGGGTGAATAATAAAAAGAGCTTGGTGCCATAAGGTAACTCCGGCGGATCACTATTGCTGTTGTTCACCGCCTTGACACTTTTAACTTCACGTAAATCAAATTTGGGTGGTCCAGCGGAAGTGTAAAAAAGAACAAGTGAATAAAAGATACAATACGAATACAGCTAATGTGCGTTTCTGGACAAAAGGTGTTGGCAGCTTTTGATATCGTTTCACATCTAAAGTATATACGGCGATATGAGGTTCGGATAGGGAGCTTTTCAAGTGAGCCACACTGAATTATTTATTGAACGAAAAAAAATTATACTGTCAAAGTTTTAAAGGGACAGTCGCATCCAAAAACGTTGTTCTGCTGTCTTTGAGTACAGTGTGAGATTTTATGAGAGAGGTTTTATGCGTTACAGACAACCAATAGATAAGAAGCAGTAAGCGATACAGGGCCATGACGTAACCCTCCGTACAGCTTTCCGGAGAGTTATTCTGAACGTACATCATATGTGTTAGGAACCATTTCAAGTGCATTAGCTGTGAAATTATGCTCTCTGAATATCTGGAGGTGTTCAGGGCAGAAAATGCTTATGCACATAAACTGGACGTGTATGGTGCGAAACATGAAGGTATCAAATGTTGTAAAAAGGCAGGAGGAATATGCTGCGGTCTTCTAATAAAACGGTATAGAAGAATGCGCGCGACCTTCGTGACGGATTGTAACGATGACCACGGGCGTCGATGTGTAGCCTTATTATGTTTAGTAATTCCCTTCAATCTTCATCAAAATCTCCGATGCACAGACAAAAATTGATTGCCGTCGTCATGACACGTGTCCGGCATACCCACAACATCTGGCGTCTGCTTTAGCTGTGTATTTGATGATATTTCATAAAAACTATTGGGGGAAATCATCGCCCTAGGAATTCCAACGTGCTTATGAGTGACCAGCAAGAAACCAAAAGTGTTTCTGAATTGACCGGGGACAAGGCGACTGTCCCTTTATGTGACTGCTGCAAGCTGCTTGTAGGTATGCGACAGGTTTGATACTTGACAATGCACGGTCGTCACTTTGCAAGACTTTTGCATTTTTTATGAAATAAAGATCTGCTGTAACACTGAAAACTTATGCCTGTTTATAACACAGCATATTATGCGCGTAGAGCATTTTACGGAGCCTCATAGGCAATACCAATGGGTAAAACTACTGTAGTGAACTCGCTTGTTGATAAAACCTGCCAAACGAAGACGAAGTGCTGTTTCACCGCTGAATTAAACCACAGTATGAATTTCTGAACAAGACATATTTGTGGTTGCAATGACGTGGAAGAGGACAGCAGCTTACGCGTCAGTAGGTATTTGCGTTGCGGCTGTTTTAATAACCATCATCGTTGCAAATGTGGTTTTCCCTGTCCCTTCAGTTTTTATAGTTATCGCCATGACAGTTACTATTCTCTCTGTGTGTTCACTGAAGCCACTAAGTAGACAGTCACAGCAATCTGAATCTGCAATTCTGTGTGACAGCAGCCATGCAAGCTGGTCTGTAAGTGCAACATCACTGAACGGCACAGATTCCAGGAGTTCTCCATCACAGGTCAAAGCAGTAACGCACTCGGACCCGTGGCTTTGCACAGGCATTAGGACGGTACTTACACGTTCAAATTCTTCGCCAAAACTTCACGGTATGGCTGGAGATCAAACGTGGCCTTCGGCTTCACCACTTCAACGTCTATCAGCACACTTGCCACACGGTTATCTGCCCGTAGTGCCTTCATGCACATCCCAAGGGCTGCACAGTTTGAGTGATATTATCGAACAGGGTTCCTTAACGTTTCCAGGATGCAAGGATGACGACGCTAGCGACTTTGGACGTCTACAACGAAACGACGACTTCAAATGCGAGAGATACAACGTTCAGCACTCTAGCGATGTTTCTTCGGGACAAGAAGTGCCGCACTTTATTCGGAAAGTTACCGCGCAGGCAAAATTAACAATGATGAGGCAACGCAAGGACAGAGTTTCGGAGCGTTCATTAGAGTGTGCCATAGACCCAAGTAGTAAAGAGCACCGAAATCTATTAAATACTGAAGAAGGTAGGAAAGTGAATCAAGGCCAAGAACATGTAAGAAACGCCGTTAGTACAGAGCTAAACAATGCTGTGCCAAACCATTATATCAGCACAAAGGATTTGCCGCCCACATGTGTACCGGAATAGTCACGCAGGCTGTATGAGATTATGGAGACGGCCAATGACATAAAGATAGTTCTATAAAGTCATAGTCTAAATAAAGTCTAAAAGAACTTAGCAGTGACATTAGTTCATATGCGGGGTTGCAACGTAAACTTCGAGTAGAAAATGTTTCTAGTGTTATAGGACCGCTGGAAAAATATCTGCTTCACGCACGACCTGCCATAAACGAGAGAGCAGATCTCACGCCATTGTGTATCATTTGACAGGTGGTGATCATAGGGTGATGTGTACATGTTTATCGTATAAAAAGTACAGACATTTCGTTGTATGTTTATTTGTACCCTCTTGGGGTATCGCGAATAACGCGTTGTGCGTGTATATCTGGGAACATGTACGCCACTCGTAGTCGCGTATACAGTAAGTGCACCGGGAACAGAAGTACTTCGCGACGGAACCGCCAGATATTTACTGCTCATACCGACTAACTAGTTTTAATTAGCTCAAATCTGAGCATGAACGAATGCAAAAAATTATACAGCAGCTCTACCATAGAAGGCGTACGACATCACGACGCCTACAAAAGCGCAAAAGAGGAAAACGTTGACTGCAATAGAAAATTGCAGTAATGTGGAAATTTCTGCTAAAGGAGTGAAAGACTTTCCTTCCCGTGTCTTCTCACGGCGGTTTGGTGCAGACGATAATTGGCTGGAAAGCCCATTTAGTACACTAGTCCCGTTGCTCATGTTCACGTTCAACGAAGCACGACTTTCATCCGTGCCGTAAGCCTGATCGTCCGCGGACACTGTGCGGCTCGCCCAAGATCGTACTTTACCACGCTCAACAGAACAGCCGTGATGTTTCCGTGGCCTAGGCCTCGTTTCCAAGTCGAGGGCGTCAAATAATATTGTAGGCCTTGTTCCTTGGTGTTCGTATGGATTTCCTGCTCTTCCGCTTTGAAATAGAGGAGGAGGACATGCGGGAAGAGTAGGCTTCTCGAGAATAGCATACAGGTCACTGGAAGGCATGTTCCATAGCTTCTGTGGAGCCAGCCAGCTGCTGGTTTGCGTCATTGTCCCAGCATCTTTCGTAGTTACGTGCTCAGCTTCTACACACGGCACTTCTGGCTTTGGGTACGAAACGACGCACTTATATTTTCTTGCTATGTCCGCGTCTTCTTTCGTATCATCATTGCACGAATGCTTCACAATACATGTCGGTCGATAGGAGTGGCACTTCACGGTGCAATGCTCTTGGCACATCAGTGTTTTTAAGTGCTCACTTTTACAGCAATCTGTTCTTTGGAACAGAGGTCTGTACACGGCTGACGCTCGGCATGGTTGCCCGGGCCCTGTTCCCTTATGATAAATTGGTTGGCAGACCGTCGATCTCGAGGCTGGGGATACCACTCGGGCAGGTGTCTGATGGGTACGTATCTCTGGCATAGGAGCACGGTACGTGTATATCGCAGGACGAATCCGTGGAAGGGTTAGACGATGTAGTGCGGCAGGTTTTTCATCCTCATCTTCAACGAAACTGCTACCGACAGCGGCGTTTTGTTTCCCATGTGAAAAGGGTGATCTTGTTAACGTCTTAAACTTGTCGCCGCCGGCTTTCTCAGTGACAGGTACAGAGCCAAACAACACATGCGGGACAGCAGCTGATTGTGCCTGTTGTCCTTGGTATCCGATATTTTGATGACGTGGTGGTTGCAAGACCGTTGTCACAGAGGAGCGTGCTGCATGTTGTTCCCTCCCGAACGCCGGATGCGTATGTTTTTGATCCCTTAACGGTGCTGCCCTTTTATACCTTGGAAGCTCATATTGGGTGGCGCTAGTGCTCTCACTCTGAAAGATGCTATCTGCATAGGGATGGTAAAACCTTTCGGATTGGGTGGCACTGCTTGTACAGGTGATAGAATCCCAGTAGCTGTCAGCTGTTGTTTCTTGCCCTGAGCCTGGCAGCCATATTGCCGAGCCTGTCTCAGTCAACTGGCATGACGCAGAGTCGTCTTGCGTTGAGAACGATGAAGGGTGTGAATAGACACCTTTTGCATAGCTGTACGGGGCAGGCGCATCTACAGATAAAGGATCTGAGAACAAGTTCAGCGATTGGTACATTGCAGGATCACAGTACAGCTTCGCCGATATTCTTCGATGGACGCACGTGCTCGTCGTCCTCGTCTTGGTTTTCTTCAACAGGCCCCACTGTCGTTGTTGTCAGTACTATTATGTTGAGTTTAGTAGGGTTATGTTTACGCTCAGACAGTCTTTCTTTTTCATATTTTATTTTGATCCAACTTCGTGTCTCGAGGATGAGTTTGGAAAGCAGTAACCTAACTTATTAACACTGATACCGTCAGGGTACTATTTGCGTCCCATTTTCAAATCTATAGATGCTTTCTTCGTTAAAGCTGCTTTGAGAGGAACCTGCTTGTTTCTGGATTATAATATTTGTTGCAATTGATAATTTTAGAAAAAAATAAAAAGAAGGCACGGTGCACGACGCACAATTTTCTAGGAAACAAAGAAACGGGAACTTCCCACGGGACGTTTTTGTCCCTTACTTTAATTTCATCCATTTTTGGTACTATATACAAAGCCGTAAGGCGACAGTATCACTTAGTACTGTCATGATAGACACCACTGCGCAGTCTCGAACAACGCAATTACACGTTTCGCTCACTCGTCAAACAGAGCATGATAAACAGTATCGTGTGTAAGGTTGGAGAGCATTAATAATTTCAGATTTTCTGTGTTCGCGGACTACCGACCCGTCACAAAGGTAACAAGGAAAACCTTTCCTCCCACAGAAGGAGTTAGGAGGGATTGAAACGGGTAACAGTCATGTACTCGTGGAAATGAAGTGGCCCATTCCCAATTTCGTCTTGCTTCGCGGTAGACGTGTGGCGTGCAAATACAGTGGCCTCAAGCGTGTTTGCTTCTGCTGCAGTACTGAAGGGCACATTAAGAAGGATCGCAAAGCATCGGTATGCACCCGCTGCGCCTCAGTAGGACACGAGGACTGTAATGCCTTGTGCAAGCGTTGTGGTGGACGTCATGCAGTATCCGTTTGTTCAGTTAACACGTGGCAGCTCATGTCGCTGGTGGAAGTGTGCCACCAAGTAGCGCAGCTTTACGTCGGGAAGACTACTTCCTCGGGGGAGCGTTGTGACGTCTCGAACGCCATGTCGCCTGTGGTTGTGTGCCAACCAACAGCGCAACTAAGGACCCTGTCTCTGCTCCCTCGCAAGAGCGGTGGTACAGCGATGCATCGGTTGTACAAGTTTCGGCGTAGCAGGGCTTATCTGACAGTGCTACAGAAACTGCCTGCGCTGACGAGGTTCACGCAGTAGCTACCTGCCTTCATGTTGTTACTTTGGTCGATGAGACAGAGGTCCACTTTCATGGTCGCTGCTGATGCCACCGATGCATAGGTACAAAATGACGGCAGTGCTAGCGAGCCGTCGTCAGCAACGCTGTTAGTAGATTCAGACGAACAGCCTTCGTATACCAGTTAGTACAGGGTCGAGGACATTCTAGCACATGTTGTAGCAGGTAAAGTGGCACAGAGTGAGCGAGATCGTTCCCGTTCAAAGCTCGACGTTTAAAGCTCGACGTTTAAAGCTGCACTGATGTTCTGTTGGTGGTTGGTGGTTCCGCATCTCGGCTGCCACCTACAATGTCGTCGAACTACACATTTCACCGTCCAAGCACGCCAACAGTTGTTTTATGTATGTTTGCAACATGGCGACTGCGGTGGTAATCCCGAAGCCTCCGAGGAGTGTTGACGGTCGGCTGGTCGGAGGTGGGCAACTGGTCAAGCACAATAGCTCGATTCACAGTACAAGCCACATAGGCGTACGTTCCAACATCTCTTTTCGGGGAAGATCGTGAACGGAGAGAAAGGCGGCTGACAAGAACAATCCTTTAATAAAGAACCAAACCGCCAAACATAATAGGTGTGCCGACGCTGCCACATGGGCTGCCAAGCGACATAGTGCTATACTGGGCAGGAGGAAACGAAGAGGAGAGGTAAGAGAAGCGCGCATGGTCACGAGCAGTGCACCGTGTGCCACCTGGCCGCAGTGCAGTACATAACACATGCTCAGCCAAAATATGAAGCGCAATGACTATATGTGAATTACTAATTACGTGCATTCATTTTAACAAGGAAGCAGACACTGGAGTGAAAGTGTTGTCTTGTCCTCAAAATTTATTTTATCCGTTTACCGCAAGAACGTTGCAGAAGAAAACCTGGGTCCAACATTGCAATTATTCACGCTACGACAACTTTTTTCTTTTTTGCTAATGTTATTGTTTTCGTTGTACATCCTCATCTATGCGTCAGAATAATAGCGACAGAAGTAGCACACAAGATGAATTGAAGTGAAGGCATTAATTTCGACCAAAGTTGGCAGCCTATGCCTGAAGCACCGGAGAGTCTGCTTGCGTAGAGTTACATAGGCTATGTTTACAACACCTTGCAGGTCAGTCACTCTCATCTTCGCCGCCGTCATCTTTCTCATTTTCAACCTGAACAAAGGCAACTGTGAAATTATGTGACCTCGCTATATTCACCACACTGGCTGCTTTACTTCTTGCTACTGAACTGGTAGAAGATGAGGGGTGCGTGCTTGAAGGGCTGATCTTCGTATCCGTTTCGATTTTCATAGTAGCATTGCTAACTGTAATTGTCACGTTGGCGGAAGGACGCTTTCTGCTCGCGCGAAATAATCCCGTGGAGCGCGTCTTTAGCTGGGATATTCCAGTGAGAGCCTCGATAGCTGGCTCTTCGGTACTGTCGAGCGTTCTTGACGCATTGAATTCAAACTGAGCAACAGTGCGTGGTTTTACATGACCAATCCCTGGGCTTGATGCAACGAATGGTAGCTGCAGGTATTCCTTGTAGTGTTTCAGGATGGCAACCACGTCGTCGTTGCGCTTCAAGGAGAATCCCAGCAGCAGGATTAAGGCTACGAGCATGCACGACATGGTTACGACAGCCGTACAGATTGAGCACCATGGGCGTGCCTGGCTCTGGACAGTTAGTCCTACCGTAGTAGACGGTGACTCCATACTGCCCCTTGCCTGGCCCGTACCAGCCTCCGCGGTTCCCTGTTCCGGATCCATGACACCTTTCACTTCTTCGTCGTTGGCGCTCTGGGATTGATGTTATGCCTCTTCTTCTAACTTTCGGTAATGTGCCTGCACCACGTTTATCTTTCGAGATCGTTGTATATCTGCGTAAGCCAAAGAGTGCTTCTCGTCATGTTATGCTTGTGCAGGGCGATCGATATGTGGCGGCCATGACATGATAGTAAGCGGTGAGGCACGATACTAAGTATCTAAGTAAAAGTATTAAGTAAGTGAAGTATCACTTTCACAGGTTCAGCCCGTGTTCTTGTTTTTTTATATTTTTGTAAGTAGGGTTGCACATTAGCCGTAAAGAATCTTGTGATATTTAGTACGTGTAAATCCTGGTAACATGTTTCCTGATCTGCATCCCCTTTAGAAAGATTGCTGCCTCTCATCTTGATTTTTGAAGAGGGTGAACTTTATGTTTGAGTTTCACAACAGTATCATTTGGGTGAGACGCCTGTGTCTAAAAACCCAGATGAGAGATAGATGAGAAGTTTTGTAATCCCGTTAATCCTGTGGTACCTCCTACAAGTGAAGATATTTATACTTGATGTCCCATATCCTCTAAAATATTTGCCCCGATAAGTGTGCTGGGCCAAATTTATCAATCGCCCACTGGGGAAAATAACCATTATTTTGACCGAACCCCCGTAGGCCCATGCAGCCACAACCAGTCTGGGCGCGGAAAACGAAAAAGACACGCGTTTTAAGGCTCTCTGCGTCAATGCCACATCTGGCGACCGTAGCATGAAGACACAACCAGGAGCATCCCTTACTGCTGATCTCCATACTGATATCGAAAGCCGAACTAATGCAGACAGAGCAAGAGTGCATTAGACCATTTCCCGTGGACCTGTGGGATAATCCCAGTAATGGAACTACCACATTCAATGACAGCATAACGGAAGTTCATGATGTGCCGTCAATGAGTGAATAGATAGTTCCAAGCCACTGATGTTACGACCGTCTGTATACGAATACATTTAAGGCATTGAGTGCCAATATTACATTCATTCGGGTTTGTTGGTTTGTAGACCACATGAACGTGGTCAACAAGTGCTCATTCTTATTTCGTGTCCGTTCTTGGGTATTTAGTGCTTTTATTAGCATTACGGATGGCACGTCCACACTCAAAAAATGGACTGCTGTGACGTCTAAACCAGAAAATACGTGACAGCATACTGGCAATTACAAGCAATGGAGACTCAGAAGAAATGACGTGTCACGGCGAGTACAGTCGAGCAGTACTCGATGAGCTTGAACAGAGGATTCGTTAGTTAGACGGCCACTATAAGGTCACTCAACCGTCGGAATCTCCTCAAGTGGATTTCTAGGACAATTTTGAGGTCACTCATAAACGACTGCAAAGTCCCATGAAAAGATGACTTTGTCCACACCGATTGTCCCATCTCGGCGGGCTGGAGAGATTCACTGCGAACGTGACTGTTTCATGTTAGTTGTCTTCCTCCAGATTTTCTTAAGACAAAGTGTACTCAAAGAAAACATGGACAGAGGAGAATAATGAAAATCGATGCGAACGCAGTGCTATCATTGTGGGATAAGGGAGGGTGTCTAACCCTAGTAAAAGAGCGTTTTGATATCTGTATGAAAAAGGAGCAGCTGGTCGTTACATTTTTTTGATGCGATGAAGCGGAAAAAAAAAGAAAATAAATATTATGCTTCATTAAAGATTTTAAACGCAGGCGCAAAATATTCGCCCGTAGATAGGGGCATCCACTACACGCCGATACGTGGGAGTGTCGATACAGACCATCGTGAGGCCATGTCTCGCCGAAGAATGAATACGATGATCAGTGATCAATGGGGAGGGGATATGCCGTACGTATATTGATGATGAGGTGGAATGCAAGTGAGAGTGGAGAGAGTGTTCCCGGTGAGGGTTAATACCAAAAAGGTTAGTATGGTGATAGCAAGGAAGCACGATGTGTGCGCCAAGCAACCAGTGTTTCTTTTCCAAGTTTTGAGCGCTGCGGTTATGTGTAGGTGCGCTGGACAAACGTTGTGGATGTTTTGAAGATGGATGTAATAAATCGAATAGAACAATAATAAGTCCCAGCCAATCTTCCTTGTGAATAGCAGCCCGTTGCCAAGGAGGAGGACGAGGTGAAGGAGAAGAAGAAGAAGGGAAGTGGCGTGGTGATGAACGTTGATCCTGAGGTAGTCGTCCCGTTGCCCCAGCAGAGGTCCACCCTCTTCACGACTATGGGAGTATTGGGACTGACCGCCTTGGTATGTTTCACACTTTTGCTGATCACCCTGAAGCGCAACGACGAACTTCTTGGTTTACTAAACAGTTACTACAACGAGCACCAAAACGAAATGCCATTCTCTGCGAGCACTGATCATGCGGAGTACGTTAAGCTAAAGAACGCCATCCGCGCCAACGTCTTGCAATCTGACGACAGCGAGATTGTGCTTCTTCACGGTCCTGAAGCATCCAGCACCGACCAAAGCCCCATTCTCGCAAATACCGTAAACAATACTGAAACGCGCCAACGATGGCAGAATGACTTAATGTTTGGGAGTCGTGAAGTCATGGTCCGAGGGAATAGCTCCAACGTTCCTGAAGAACTCCACGAAGACTCAGTTAAGGACGATTTAATGTCAGTGCCAAGCATGATGGATAATGCTCCTGGTGTTGTTGGAATGTGGAATGCAACGGTCACAATTACAGGTCACAATGTAACATTCTGAGCCCTCAGATGCGGTAGCTCATCCGTAGCAATTATGCACGCTCAACTATGCATGTGAGCTACTATGGAATGTGTGTCTCAATGAACTGCGCTTGCTCCTGCGAGTATACGCCGCACACGTGAAATCTCGTGGCAGCGATCGTTCTGGACGCTGAGAAGTTCATCCATGTTGCCTTGCATTACGTGAAAATATGCCTCCTCAACAAGCATAGTGAACGTAGTGTTCTTCCCATGTGCCTTATGTGTTACGTGACCCTGCTGCACAAAGTGCTTATTAGCAGATGCCCTTTTTTTAATTCTGTGATGATGCGATGCATTTGATCGAGAGTTGCAGACACGAAAATCTACTGCACTCATCAGCTTGGGTAGGAAAGGCATGTCCGTATGCACTCTTCTATATATATTTTGTTTTAATTTATTATTTATTTTGGCAAATTGGCAAATTATTTTGGCCAACCATGGCCAATCTATGGTGATAATCGAGGATGACAGTTGGTGCAACTGCTTGACTACATTACATTCATTCTGACGATGAAGAACAAGAGTCTCTTCCTTCTTAGAAAACGGGAGAAGCTTCCGAAGCATAGGTGGCGCCCGTAGTTCAGCTAGCTTTTATAGAATAAGTAACGTAATGAGCGCAGCAATGACGTGAAGTAGAGAGCAAGTTAGTCAGATGAATGCTAAACAGTTTTTT
>JARGYV010098576.1:0-15502 GCA_029532675.1 Ornithodoros moubata
CGCCAACCCGCTGCAATGCAAACAACCTACTCCCCACAGCACAGCCCACATACTTGTGCTAGAAGAGACGAGCACGTGCTAACCTGTCGCTTCTAGTCACGAAAGTTCGTGTAGTGTGTCTCAAGGGAGCACTCAGAGACTAGTAAATTGCATCGTTTACATCTTAGCAGTAGCGAAAGACTCTAATTATGTACGCATAAAACAAGAAGAGTTTGCGTAGCACTCACTTACCCGACTCCCCCGCGATCTTGCTCGGCGAAGGCGGCACCTAATCTGAGACCTTTTCCTAATGACCTTCTACATCCACCAGCGGCATGGCCGACTGTGCAAAGCGGTCTCTTCTGGCAGTTTTCAGGCATATGCCAATGACTGAGAGGTCGTGAGATAGGATTCTACGGCCGACTCTGCCCTAAGTGGTCTTAAGTTTCCTTTTGCGCTTAAAAATGTACATCGACGCACTTCCCGGTGAAGTCGTCTCAGGACACACTCGCCTCCATTGGAGTAGCTGATTCACTAGAAGACTTTTTGCTGTTAACCTTAGTAACAACCGACCAATCATCCAGTGCGGCATTTGTCTCTCACACGATATTCGATGATAGGAGTTGGGAGAGATTCTGATAACACGTGCAACAGGCCACTCTGTGTTCGTGGGGTACAATCGATTAGTACAAATCACTCGAGCGATTTTGTGATAGATTTTCTGTGGTCGCATGCTTGTATTTAAACTACTGTGATCACGTAGGCTCTAGCCCTGGCCATACTCTTGTCCACCCAAAGGAAAGCTGAGTTCTGCCTTAGTTCTGCCTCAGCTGAGAGCTGAGGCAGAACTAAGCTCAGGCTTCTTGACTGAAGAAGGCACATTAGGCACCGCCTCTCGACTATTACTCAGATATTTATTCGCCACACAGTTTCCCATGTTGGACAGTGTGCATCCCATAACAAATGACTGCTCCGAATGAGTGCTAGTGCTCTATTGCTGTCAGGTATACTTGTACTTCCTTATCTGTGCCATCTCTACACGTGCAACCATGATGTACAGCATGGTTGTAAGACAGCGGTACAACAATGATCACCACTTGTGTTGGGTGCCGCGCTCTGATTTTTCGTGGCGGAAACAAAGGAAACCTCAACTCGGTTGTACGTCCTTGGTATCGTTACGAAATCCTTGCGCGTAACTTGTTCGTTGTTTGATCTAGATGCCTTCACTGTCGAACAATCTACTGTGTGGTGGAGGTCGGTATTCCTTGCCAAAGCACTCAGTCCACGTTTCCTACCTTCTTTGAACTGCCATTTCTTTTAACCATACTGTTAGGCGGGATCAAATAATTTTAAAAATCGAATCCTAACAGATGTCATTCGTGAAACCTATGCAGGCAACATTTCAATCTGTTACAGTTGTCGCCATTTTAGAATGTTGTGTATTCACCAGCAAACAACAACTTCTGATCGCCTGAGTCGCTGATTAGTTGCCATATGTTAGGCAAAAAAAGTAAAATAATTAAGGAAAAGTCTCACCCTGCGAAGTTGCAACGAAGCACCTGATGCTACTGAGCTTCTTTCGCGAAGCCAAATCTATCCTCAGATTATTCAAAGTCGTAGCAACAAACTGGATACTGTTGTAGACGTCTGTCTCCAACTGAGCATACACTTTGCATAAATTGTTACAAACTTCGACAAAACGCCTTGAACAAAGACGCCTTTAAGCATTCACGACAGCTAAGATTTCCAGTTAATTCGTTCAACCTTATCACCTCTCCCTATCGTCGTCGTCTGAACTTGCTGCTTGCTTAAATGTTGTCATAGTTGAATACCACTTCGTATAGTGTTATCAGAATCTTTCATTTACGTTTTTGTTTCGACATTTCTTGCATCTGGACACAGATGAACGAAATGATGGCTGTGTGTAACGAAGACAGTATCAATCTGACACTGATAATATACATTATTGATCTTGAAGGTATATAGTGGCATGTGAAAATAAGGAATGTGCAGTAGTTTCCTTACCGCCGTTCATAAGCGATTCTAGGGACGTTTGTTTCACTGTGTGGGGAGTGCAGCATTGTTTAATTCTTTTTTCAGGACCTATTCTACTAAGTAGTTCGCCTTGGGAGAAGGCTGCATTCAATTTTCTAAAGAAAACTAATGAAAGAGCTTGATGGGCAGTGGCTGATTCCATGAGGCAAACAAAAGCCGTGGAGGTTAAAATCGTCTCCTATTGACGAGCGTATTCTTTTGAAGGAGTCCGTTATTGTCATGTTGAACCTCTCAATACTTACCGTGAGCTCAACTACATGAAAAATAGTCGTTATTTTTACGCTTAGGGGTGATCGTGATGAGTGCACGTCTTTAATTACCGGGTTGGAGGACTTCCTGCTCGCTTTCTCGCTCCTTTCAATCCTGTTCCTAACCTTGTGGAATACGTGGATACCCACTGTAGCTCCTTCGGAGCCACAGTTGCTCGTAATGTAACTTCATTTTCATCAGGTTAACCATGCTGACATTTTGTCGTGAACGAATGCGTGTACTTGAGGGATTTACTAGACTTGACCACTTAGATGACAACGTTGGTTACTCGCATATGTTTTTTGGACAAATAGTAATCTGTAGAATCAAAAGCTTACTGTCCTGTGGAGGCACAATCTATACTTTATTGATATCTGAATTTCTCACTGACATGCACGTGTAGAGTACCAGTAACCCCTTGCTGATTACACAAATATGCCATTCTTCCGTTGCATGTAGTAGCACGACAGGTCCCAATGTGTGTAATAATGTCTTTAAATGTCTTTAAATGTCTTTAAATATTATATTTCTAAATTTTACTTTGTAAATTTTACGTGTAAAGGGGCCTACCTCCAGAGTAGGTAGCTCCCCTACCTGATGACAATACACACATTTCTAAATTTTACTTTGTCGTACGTTAACAAGCGAATTGACTTTCTTATTGCCAGGTATTACAGTCGTCATTGGCAGCATCACCTACACATCCTATGATGTCCCTGCATATTACCATTGTTATTTATTTGTTTATTTCTCCTGCGCCTATCAACCGCAGTGTGCCTCATCGGTAGTGCGCTCTAAAACTTCCATACGCGACAAAATAAAACAAATTGGAACGTAGGAAACCACTGACATATGTACAACAGTAACAACTTATAGCTGACAGCATAAGACGGTAAATGACCCACACTCTATCTGCAAAGATAATATATGTTAATAGACCTATCCCCAAGCTCATTATCCTGAGCATGACTATCATATTACATTTGCAGTCGTGACATGGCCGAACTGTAGGACACAAGTCCACTGTAAAACATGTCTTTTTATCTGGATCTGCTCAAGGACATCGATGAGCCGAAGTCTTTGTCGATGAAAAATCTGTAGTTATCGATCAGCTCAAAGCTGATCGATAACGACAGATTTATGCAAATGATATCACCACGCACAACAGGTAGCAGACATCGTACATCCAATTGCGGTCTACGCATCAACAGACTAGTGAACCCAAAACTCTCAAGTATATCATCATAATGATAATAAGGCCATTTATCATGGTAGCTGTCATGCAGAATACCTAGAAATATTCTCTGTACCCATTCAATGATATCAAACTGTGCCACAATCCCCAGGTGGTCTAAATTATCCGCGGTCCTACACTGTGGCGTCGCTCGTGATCATAATTGTCTCACGACGTAAACTCACCAATTATAACCCGAGATTGGCAGGTTTTAAGAGAAAAAGGAAAAGCAGAAGTGTACAAACAAGCCGAGGGAAAACGAACACGCGCCGTCAAAGGGAGATGTAACGGTCGGATGGAGTCAGCACCAACACCAAACTAACTTAGTGTCATGCCGTATCCTGTTTTACTTAAAGTGAAGTGATTATTAGTACACCCACCTGGACTCTTTCCAGTGATTACGAGTTCACCCATCCGGGCCCTTCCATCGCAAGCGCACTGCAAGACACTTATTTTTAGCACCTCGGCCGCCGCTATACACCCATCATCAGCTACGGCTTTTCGTTATTTTACGCTACCACATTTTATTTTGTTTATTAATTGTTAGATTGTTTGTAGCGACTATAGTGATTCTGTGTCGGAACCGACGTCCCTTGACCCTTATCACCAACCAACCTGTGTCGGAATTGGCTGTCGAGTATATTACTGTTGTGAAAAGCACTCAGTATTCTTGTCTCAGTGTGGGGTCCCGCGAGGCGCGTGTCGTTGGCATGGAGAAATTTATCCGCTTTCTTCTCTTGTGTCACGCTGGTGTTGCAAGTTCATTCGAGATTGCCGATGAAATTACACCTGTTCCCTCAAACTCCAATGCTGGCGAACGCTAATTTTCACCAAGGTCGTCGCCATCGAGCCCCCGGGTGGTGTGGGATAAAGTTTGCCCCCGCTTTTGAATGCGCCCAACCTTTCCCCTTTCTTTTCCCTATAGCAGACGAATGTGAGATAATAAATGACTGTGGGTGTTGCGCAAAACTACATTATTTGGGGCAACGAAAACTGAAGTCTGGTGGATGTAAGCAAATGTAACTTCAAAATTAACTGCTGCTCAAGTACAGGGTACTGCTTGAACGTAACGAAGCAACAGATTCTGAATTATTTACGTACAGTAATTACTTACGTCATAGCTCTGGTTGTTTCTGTTTCAAATAAAAAAAAATATTATTTGCCCCTATCCTCTGCCATTGCATCAAGAACATCAGCTTATCTTTCTGATTTCCATGTTTTAGGAGCAACCCTGGGGGACAGTGTTATGAACTTCGCGATAAACCAGAAAAAAAAAAAAAGAGGTTCAGCCTTGTCACCTCTCTTGTCCCAACTCTTTTGAAGAATTCGAAAATAAATGACATAGACTTGTATAGCCCATATATTTATTATATGGCTCTATGATAAGTATATAAATTTATACAACACCTGTCTGCAGAGAAGTTTTCTGTCATTCTCTGTCATAGGAAGACCATGTCATGTGGTATACCGTAGTGTACCCTCTGGTATTGAATTGCACACGCAGGCACCTGTCCTTGTTTTGTAATATGCGTGGCGAAGGACAAACACAACGCAAATAAAATTTTAATGAAACATCAATATAGAATGAAAAGGGTTGTGCAGGCGTCTTACCCTCGGCAAACGTGCGGAACCTTGCACAGCTGCGACGCAGGCTCAAGAACAATGCGGAGCTACCATTCAACAACATCGTTTTATTCGAGTTTCGTCCAAGGTTCGTTTGCACAGAAGTAAAGCGAAATTCGAAACACCGTTACGGGTTACAGCGACGAGAACGCAATGAAAAGTAACCGATGACAAGCGTGACCTTACTGACGGATAACAAATATCACACAAGCGAAATTATCCACACCTCTTGTAGGCAGTGCTCATTATCTCATCGTGTATCCTTCGATACCATGTATCGATTCGAATGATGAAAATTCGAAAATTTTGTATTCCACAGAGAACTATTGCCAAGGTGGTGGTAGTCAAGCCGATGAGGCGATATACCAGGATCGGGGCATCAGCCCATCAGTAAGTACCATCTGTCCAATTAGTAGGTCTCAGTGAGCAGGAGAATCGCCACAATATAGTGGTGTAGTGCTATTAATACGGTGAATAATCAGTAGCGCTGGTGGGGTGGTGGTGCCTGGTGTAGATGGAACATAGCCAATGGGGCGATTCGTCAGGATCGTGCTACGGCAGTGGAGATGGAGGTGGTGCCTGGTGCAGCTGGTGACTACAAATGAGAGGAGGTTGGTAGCGGCCATTTGGAGTCCTACGTTTCAGCAGACTTGAGCAAGGTGACGATCGTACTGCGAGTTGTAGAGAGCAGAGTAAAAAAAAAAGAAGTGTTCCACGGTTCCAAGGCGTGATAGACTTTTTTTTTTTTACTATCTGAGACTAAATCCCCCTTCACAATGTATTGCGGTAAGGTGAGGCGGACCCGTATGACTTATGACGTCAGTGGTCAATGGTCACTCGCCGGATGGCCAATCTTACGTTGCAGACCCGTTGGGAGCCGCAGTTACAGAACCTTGTTCTTTGCGGGTCGCGTTCCAGTGAAGTATGGGGCTCCATTGCCTGCCGGTGCGTAACGAATTATAGCCGGGCTTACACGTTTTCTGCACCAAGGGTAATTCACGATACAATCACATCTTTTCTCTTCAACTTCCAAAAGCGTCAATATAACGATAATAATTATTATCAACATGACTGCTGATGGTTGTGGCGCACCCGAGTTGCTGAGGTTGTCAACCGTAATACTCTATAAGCTACATGTTCAGTTTATTGGCGATTGCTATATTTCTATGTTACGGGGTTGACAAAACGCATATAGACATAAGAAAAGAGGAGCAGAGTTAGCATGGCAGGAGTGAAGTGGGATCAGCCTTCACCGATCCTTAAGTGAGCACAAATGGACGAAAGTTCGATCATAGATAAGTTACTGACGTGACATGATGACACTTCGAGCACAGAATTATGTCACTGATTATATTGAAACCTGAGTGTAACGTATGCACATAAAAAGTTCATATGAAATATCTTCTTGAAGTTTTAAACAAAATTCAAGAATAAAGTTCAGCTTTACAGCGAGGCATACGTCCACATATTAGCAAAGAACTTCATTACATACACAATCAGCCACTGCCAAACAGTTTATCTTTCAACTTTCAGTTTACCTGTAGTACGTACAGACAAGCTGAAAGAACCAGCCGCTGTTATTCAACTGTACGTGTGCTGTACTAGCGTGACACTTGTACACAAAGCCTGCAGGCGATCACATTTCTTCCTTTCTTATGCATGTAGATTCTCGCACTTCGTACTCTCAACCTTCACCTTCTTTCTGGTGATATGCAACGGACACACAAACACGCACTCAGTACATCGTCCGGTCTCCAGTGGTAGCAGCTTCCTCGTTCTTCCTATGCTACAATTCCCGCAGCGTGGCCATGGGCAGTAGGGGACCTCAATTCAAGTGCTACGTCGCGTCTGCAGGTGAAGTCTTTCGTCCCTGTAACCTAGAGACCCACAAGATGACGTTGGCTGTCGGCAGTCGAAAAAAGGAAGAGAGAGTGAAGACGAGCTCGAAAGTGACCCTGGAGAAAATCATTAAAAGGTCCATAAACTTGCTTGGACTGATCCGCTTATCCAGGGTGTCGTCAAGAGAGAATAATATCGATGGGTGGTCGCTGTGTGCTCTCTTGTGTTCATTCAGCGTCATGAGCGTCCATAGCCTAGAAGAGCTTTTCGGCCCATTGTGACTCGTTAAAAAAAAGGCACAATTTTTTAATGCAGGTGCGGCTGAGCTTTATTGCGGTAGTCAGTGCGCGTTCACATGCTACGTCATGCGCTCTACTGCTTCAGCATGGCGCTTGCCTTATCACATGGCCGTGATGACCGTGAGTTCCAATGCTGATCCCTTGAAAGCAGTTTCTGAGCTTTTATATTACTTTTGCCCCCTTAATTTTAATGTATAGACAGTAGCCCTACACAGAAGTGTACCTTAGAAGTTGTGGCACATATGTTAGAGCTCCGCGTTTTTTGAGGTCAAGGAGGTCCAAAGTGTTGGTGTGTCGGCTAGCGTATCAATAGGTGCTAGTAATTCCTGCACTCGTAGAATTCCTCTAGGCATTGAAACCTTGTGATTATGAAAGCCATCTCATTATTAGCTGGATCTTCTGGTATCAAGCTCTATTGACGCCAGTGATCGTGATAGATATTTCCTTTTTATATTTTTTCTTATGTATTGGTCTATTTTTCCGCTCCAGCATTTTCTTGTGCTTCGACAGCTCTGGACCAGACTTTCCCGATTGTGCAGGGTCTACCATCTCTGTATTGTTTTTTACAAAGGCAACAGCAACCATCTCACGAATCTGTGATTATTTTTTAGTGAAACACCGTGTGTTTCGCTCCTGCCGGAAATGTCTGCTATCACAATTAAATTAAGTAACTTGAATCATCTTCCAGCACAAAACACCAATACATGCTCTGTCGCATATACAGCCAGATACGCACATACATAATTTGTAGCCATGCGTCTGTCTCCAACAAAGAAGTAAGCGATATAATTCTTAATGGCGACGGGTTTTTACTTTGTGAGCGTTTCTGTTCCAGTGTGAGTCTGCGCAAGATGGACGATGTGCGTGGATTTCACGCGTGTGGTGACATCCAGCGTGAAAAATGTTTACCGTGTCAGTAGTTGCGGATTACAAAAGTTGTATTTGCATGATGGAACGACGACGACGACGACTAAATGTTGATGATGATGGTAGTGGGGAAATTACCCGCTCAGAACGCGGGATGCTACCCCGTTGCCTTTGGTATTCTGGTGATAGGATGACGGAAAACGAAGTGAAAAACAAAACAAAAAAAAATGTAGAGCCCTGATGCCATGATGGAACATGTTTCATGTAAGAAAGAGAAAAAGTACATATAAAAGAGGAAAAAGAGTTGCGTAAAGGAACTTTCACTAGGGTCGTGGGTTTATATTCCGCTACCAGCGCTGCTGTGCGTTCCCTCTTTTTTTTTTTCTAGGTTTTTTGCACGTATGATTTAAGGCGTTTGTCGGCACAGTTCCCTGTGGAATCGACGCAATACGCTAGAGAACTTCCGTCCGTTGGTGAGTTGACTGTAATATTGATTGGCTAGTGGCGGAAAGAAAACAGAGTGAGGTCACCTCGGAGGTGGTCAGAGTGAGGAGGAGAGTGAGGTCACCTCGGTGCGGAGTTCGTGTGCTCCGTTTCAATAGAGTAGACGCTTCGGGCAGGTCAGGTCACGTGGGGAATCAGGATGTCTGGCACTTGTCATTTCCCATTCACGAACACCACTCCTGCTCTTAGAATGCTACCCTGCTCTAAAAACACGTATTGTTCAGACGGGCTCGTAAAAGGATCATGAGAATCGTACCATCCAGACAATACGGAAGTCATCACTCATTGTTTCCAAAGTGTCGCCTGCATGAGAACTCCATCAGGTCCGCAGCTGTCGTTCTGTCGAGCATTTCGTCGAAGCTAAACGCTCCGTGTGTTACGTCAACTTGGTCAAGGCGAGCGTTTGTAATATGTGAACTGATTTGTTTCACATTTGAGAACGCCTTTATTTACTTTCTATCAAGAAAACCGTTTCGCCCTCGGCAACCTTTGAAAGAATAATTGCCACCAAGGGGAGCGTAAAATTTTGATATCTGTTGCTCTGTCGCCGTAGCTGACGTCGAGGATAATACTCGTGCATTCTGCATGCGCGAATGATGGCTTTGTGCATCGCGGCACAGAAAGAGATTCCAGGGTACTCTGAGTCGGAAATCTCTTTGTAATTGATATAATGAAAAGGTCCCTCCAAAAGACCTGCAGATTTGATTGCGTTTGCAAGCTGTGCAAATCCACAGCAGATGCTCGGCTGCTACCACACTCACACAACCATAGCCAGCGAAATTTTAGTACAAAATGTCGCTGCAGGCTAGAGTTTAATCTCAAATAGTGGTGGTTTTGTCGCTGACTTCTAGTCGTTGCTGGCCTCGAGAGTGGTGGGAAATGTTTCGACTGTCGCAGAAAAAAAGAAAAAAAAAAGAAGAAAGTGTGTATTGTCATCAGGGGAGCTACCTACTCTGGAGGTAGGCCCGTTTACACGTATAGTACCATTACTCTAAAAACCAGATAAAAAAGAAAGTAATGATAATGGGCAACGGGAAGTCAGGTCCCTAGCAAGGTATTACAAGGAGGTGTAGTTGGGCCTACCTAAGGAAGGCAGCTGGACAAGATGCGCGGTGTTGGTTCTCGGCTGGGGTGTTTCCGATTAACAGCATGTCGCTGACGGATCAGTTGCTATCAGCCGAGTGGGATATGTGGCGGTCACTGAAGGCTTGGTAACCAGGGCGTTGGAGGAAAATTTGTTTCACCAGCGTCTGTTTCAGTACTGCACTTCAGGCACGTATGTGACAGCGTAAATTGGTGACTGTGGAGCGAGGTCTGGGTGTGAGCAGTTCCAGTGCGAAAGCGATGAAGCGCCGTTGCTTTTGGCCGATCAAGGGACCAAAGGGCAGAAGCGGTCCGGTCGCGCCATACATTGCCCTCCTCTTCTTGATGGTATGCCGAGCAGTATCTTTGCTGGTGCGTTCTTCGGGACGTGAGACGAGGCCTGAACGAGGTCGGTGAGTGGATTTGGTTAGCCTGTCAACCTCTCCGTTCTCGGGTATCCCAGCGTGTCAGGCAACCCGAGGCTTGATGATTATGCCTAGCTTCGTGGAGAGCAGACCCTGTTGAGCGGACCAGTGTGCTTTTGGCGTCCATATCTGATGGGTTGTTCAGTGCAGACATCAGTGAGAGTAAGAGAATCAGCATAAAAAAATGGCACACGACCTGTACCAAGAATCGTAGTGAGTGGAGACGGATGCAAAGCCCAAGTGCCCTGAAATACAGGTGTCGCCGAGTAAAGGTAACAGCTAGTGCCGGTGGTTTTCATAGAATCTTCAAGTGTGATTCTCCAGTCGCGCTATGAGCGGGATGACGACGTGAAGGAAGGGGAAGGTTAAAAAAGAAAAATATGAGGAGGGTGGCTGCACGGAATAGTGCGCCGGCTACCGACGACGTGAAAATCGCCTATATACAGACTAGCCCAACGCCTACAGCAGCGTTGCTATGCTATTCGTATCCTGCTGCGAAAACGAGCTTTCAGAGATAATAGTGGATCTTACACAATGCACAGAGCACCTATCAAGAATAGAAAGCTTAGCGAGGAGAAGCACGTACGGGCTGCTCCTGATCTGTATCAAGGCCATCCGCCGGGCGAAGAAAATTTGAATGCGGCTGTCGAACTTTTTTTAGCAACGTTGAACTTGACTGCACTGTGCAAGATCCTTGTTCCAGGAACCTGGCAGAGGAGCAAAAAGGAGTGATCAAAGTAAACCAAAAAGGCAGAAAACACAAATCACTAAGAGTTGACGGTTGAGTGTGTTTCACTATGGTGACAGCACCTTATCCAAGGCACTGATGTGAATGGTGGGTGGAAGTAGCGACAGAAAGTTCTCGCAGGAAGTCCGTGACTGTCATGACTGTGATGGGGGCGTGGCAAAATCGAGTCTAGTGTGTACATCCTCAGCGGGATCAAGTGGTTTTAGGAGAGCTAGCAAATGGGCGACAGTTGAGAACTCGAGCTCGATTTAGGGAGCGTCATTCAATCAATTACGGCAGACAGGGCATAAAAACATTAATCCAACTTAAACGGAAGTACGATGTACATGCCGCGTTTAGCCGCCGCCGACGCACGAGACTGCATTGCAATGTACGTGGCATAGGGAAAACTCTTTAGGAGGGTCTTTTGTATGGCTACCTTGATGCCTTTGTAAAATGGACGACCATTTTCCGGGCGAAACATTTTCCGAAATAATTTAATAGTGAAGTAGTCCGGGCAACTATGCTGTATTCTCACACACCTTCGAATATATATATATAATTTTGTCTCATTACATAGGCCACCAAATATCACGACTTGTCAGATTCGACGTGAAACTGTGTTGGTGTCTCCCTGTGCTTCTAGGGTACGTCAGAAGAACGGGGCGTTTAGGTTAAGCTAATTGCAATGCTCTTCAGTAGCCGTCGACCTGTTCAGCCTTGCACGCCGCTTCTTACTCCTCGCAATACAAAGTGAGATTCCGACACGTCATCTCGACGACACGAACACAATTAGCTGCAGAGAAGTGTTACACGCAGTCGACGCTTCAACAAACATGTTTTCACACCAGCAGCGGAGAGCGAGGGTGACCTAGCGACTGAGATTTTCCAATCTAAACGCTAATCGGCATCACTCAACGCAGCTCACCATCAGTCATGCTCTTACAACATATCACGTCACATTCGTCCTGCACAACCAACATACATCATAAGTTGTATAATCGCTTCGAAAGCGTAACAGTCGTGATCGCACGGCCACAATAAAGGTCAGATCACGGTAAAGAAAGAATTTTAAAATCTCGGTCACTTCCATCCGTGTGATTTGCCTCCTTTTTTTATGTCGACAATACGTGGCGTGGAAAAAACAAACATTACAACATTTGCCTGTTCGTGATTTGTGACAGCCATCAGTGTTGGGAGTTCATCTTCGCGCTCTAGTTCTGCGTGGTGACAAGGTTAACTTGAGCACTGGCCTTCGAACTGTGCCCGACTTTTAGCGCGGCTTCGGGACGGTGATTCGATTAGTCAGATCGTTCGCGTCTTTTGGTCAAGGCAGGGTAGAGGACAGTCTGAGCTTCCCCTTGACCCGAAGAAAGGCTCGGACACCAGCCCCACCCTCGATTCGCTGTAGTGTGGTATCATGCTGCTATTGATTGTCCATTGCCTGCTTTAATGAAGTCGTGAGGGCTAGTGTGGACAGTGGCCCCTTCTGTCTCCCTCGTTAAGGAGCAGGCTCATTAGAACGTCTACGATGCCTGCTGAGGTGCAGACGCTTATACACTATGGTAATGAGTCGAAGGTGTGTCACGGTGGGCTATTGGTGCTGCTCTGTGGAATGTGTTTTGTCGGTGTCTCGGCCTTCACGAAAGTTTCAGGCAGTGCGGTAACTGACAGGGACATTAAGTACAATGAAGCTTAGCTTAATGACTTTTTTGTCAGTTTGCTTAATTGTATTTTTAATTTTAATATTATAGCATCTAAAAGTGGATGTTTTTTTTTTATTGCTTTCACTGCCACTCTGATCTTGTGCACAGCGGTATTTCGACAGACCCCATAAATACTGAAAAAACATGAGCAGGTGCTCATTTTGACACAAATTTCTAAAGAGAGAAAGAGAGAGAGAGATAGAGAGGAGGGGGGGGGAGCAAAAGCTTGAAAGTTTTCGGACTGCTGTTTTTATCCCTAGCCCACGTTTCCATGTTTCACGTGGTACTGGGGAAAACCGTCTGCGGTCTGCCTACAGCTCGATAATTATTTTTCTAATTACAGCTACTGGGTGAAAAAAAAAAAGAAAAAGATTTCACTGCTTCTTCAAACTGGTCGAAACTGTTCGACCTTCCAACAATCGCTTTAAAATCTTATGCAAATGAGGTTGACAGTAAGACGACAGCCGGTACAGTGTGCTAAACAAAAGGGAAACTTACCCGTCTGCATTTCGGCACAATGTGATTATGCTGATAGCGGATTAAAGGAAGCTGCGATTTCAAGGTCAGATAGACGGTTTCGCAAGGCAAGTCACATGACGTCTTCGTGTAGCACAGAACCAGAAAAGTCCGATGATAGGGTTTTGTGGGCTTTTCTTTTCGGTGACTGCCTAGTGGCCCAAGTTCTTGTGGCAAGGCCTGTGAAAGACTTTATAAAATAGTCCTACGGGCACACAGCAACTAGTTTAAGTTATGTTCGAACCAATAAAGACTACTCGAGAGTTTCTGAGCTCGAAATAACGAAGAAGTTGGAAGTTGGAAGTTGGATTCAAGAAAAAAAATGGAGAGGTTGGTTTCCCCGCGAAATAACGAGTACTCGCACAGACGTACTCGTTCATGCATACTAGAGGTGAAAGCGGCGCGGTCTCTGTGTGTGCTTGTGCTGCTTTAATAATTTTTTGCACTTTTTGTGTTTTTAGTAAAAGTGAGAGAAAACGAAAAAAAAAATCTGTATCAGATTTTTGAACTTTCCAGAACTTTTGTGTTTTCGGAGTATATTCTTAGTCACACCTAAAAACAAAAGTAACAAAAAATTAGCTGCATACGTTGTTGCGGAGAACATACCGATGGCACAGATATATAGAGCGGTGTAGATACTTCCTGTATGAGTATTCATGAGTGAATTAATCAATCAAATGGATCATTGAATGTGGGTAAAAATATACGGACTCCACCTTAGAGCTTCCAGCTCCACCATTAAAGGAACCGTTCCTGTCTGCAAAGCTATTGCTACACCTATAGCATTTTCCAAACCCGCATTCTTTTCCATGGAAGCCGTTAACGCTGGAGTCATGTTTTTGTCATGAAGCATTTCTCTCCTTGCGCTTTTGTACGCGCGACATAATTGAGGTGTAGGGTGGGGCATATTGATTGCTACACTTCTTTCTGACAACCGGTATAAAGCTGTCCTTCGTTGACTTTCGAAGTTCCGGGCACGTGTGGATTATGTGGACGTTTCACACAGTCTTCCGGCGTGCACAAGGAATGCTGCTCTACTTGGCTCATACTTCACTCTCGTTCTTTCTATCGAAATATTTGAAAGTGTTCATTGATTTTCAATGAACACTTTCAAAAATCACCTGTGGACACATCCTAAACAATATGGTGAGAGATAAAAGGAGAGCGGTAGAATACGGCTAGCGTTCTGACACTTATACATTAATGATATGTGGCCCTAACTGTGCACACTGTATGTGTAATCTAGCTGTGTTGCATAATCCAGCTTTACTGTAGGCGGACAAAATTTATACGTGAAACGCAAGCGTACAACTATGCTTGGGGGGTATACCAGTACGAATGAAAAATGTTAACCCGCAATTCATGCAGAGAAAGTTCGCAACACATATATTTATTATCGCCATAAATCACCACTCTATTCAGCAAGTCTGCATAAATTTGTTTGTTATCCATCATTCCGTTAAAGCTCTGTTGTCAGAACACTTGTCCTCAAAACGTTATTCATTGCAAACTTCACTATGAGTTTCACTACCTTCCTGTCGTCAGGATTAAAGACCGTTAAGCTATCACACGATGCAGATCTCTTTTGCTATGTGTGTGTGTGTGTGGTTGCGCCATTGTTATGGGCATTTCGGAGACACCCACGCGATGATGCATTTACGAAACTTGACTTCAAGGCGTGCTGCATTGCTGGCTTATCTGCGTTTCGAAAGGAGAATTGAGAACGCAGACGATATTATTCAGAAACGCTTTCTCGACGCCTTCCTGCATCGTTTGTTATATACGTTTTGTTAACTCTTTCTTCAAGAATTACCCCCGGCATTCAGAAACTCGTGCTTTTACCTGAATGCCAGGGACAGTGGGACTGTTTAGTGTCGAGCTATGATGCAATGAAAATATTGTCACGAATTGGCTTAAGTATTCCCTTTCATTCTTTTGGGAGCCGATGATGATGATAATGATTGTAGCAAGAAAAACACAGAGATTTTGATGTTGCCCTACTGGCACCTGCTTTTGAGAAAGACATGCAGAGCACTCTGTTGACTGTTGGAACCTAACTTCTGTTCGTAAGTAATTAGATATATAAAGAACGTCTAATTAGCTCTACAATTGACGAACTGAAACACCATGGCATAATTGAGTATCTCTACAAGAAAGGCATAGTACAAAAACGCATCAATACTGACCCGGTAGCAGCCGTGTCCAAGTAGATAAGTAAAGCCATCGCAGAAACGACGGGCAAGTACCCACGCCGACAAAGCACCACTCAAACACACGATTACTTATGGACCCTTTCACATCGAACACACGTGATTTACTCCCTATTGTACCACAAACGTTTCTGTAATGCCGCTCAGGAAGTCGTCGCCCTGGGATATTTTTACACTCGTCTGAAT
>JARGYV010098586.1:0-16971 GCA_029532675.1 Ornithodoros moubata
ACCAGAATACCAAAGGCAATGGGGTAGCATCCCGCGTTCTGAGCGGGTAATTTCCCCACTACCATCATCATCATCATTTAGTCGTCGTCGTCGTCTGTATGTGAACGATCAGAGTCTCTTACACACTCCTAAGTGTAATAATTTTACACATCCCCATAGAATACAGATGTTTGTTATGTAGGGTATAATTGTGTTTCTATTCTACAAACTGTTCACATAATTTAATATTGACTGAATGTGTGACCAAAGGTGTTATACCTCTATACTTAAAGCAAGTCCCTAATATCATTCACATGTCCCTACAGCACTCCCGAGCAACCGTTTGAAGCAGCTTTCTTCTTAGTGATAATAATTTTTTTGCAATATACTCCGTTGTCCTGCATTTGCTCCCATGTGTCATTATATCACCCTGTCTGGGTCACTGAAGTTCTCGTTCTATCTTGTAATGCTTCCGTCGTTCACGACTGATCCCCATCAAGAACAGTAATGTGCACGGAACAATACACACGTACGCATTGATGTCAAATATTCAAGCGAGTTTGTTGGTTGGTTGGTTTTAAGAAGAAAAAAAAGAGTGTGGCTCCCTGACGAGCTTATTCATTTTTCAGAATTGTAATGCTTTTTGAGATAACTGTACAGGGATCACTTTGGACGCGCTCGTCTTTAATTGTCATACAGTTCGTGGTCGAAGAGTCCATCATAGATGCCAGGGTTGAGGGTTGGGAGGCTAAGAGCAGTATTGTTGTGTATATTGTTGTGGTGTATATAAATAGTATACTGCCTCATATATGTGATGACATCATTATCCCTCCATGCTTGCGATCCCCTAACAGGTGACCGTTAAACCACCATCAAACGACGAATAGATAAGAACCTGTCCGAATCAGTGTACATGAGGGAATTACAACGTTCTCCTCCTCCTTTTTTTAAAATTTTTGTTTCTCGTGCAGCCGACGCATTAGGTGCATCCGCCAAGAGAATTCATTTCTGTCATATCCTATTTGTTACCTTATGGCTCACAGACAAGCTCACTGTGAAAAATAAAAATAATTATTAACCCTTCCATGTCTAGAAAAAGAAGAATGCAAAGCAAATGACAAAAATAAAACGTGCATGCAAGCACCAGAAACCGGTATTGCGCATCACTGAATCCAAGCTTTCGCACTGCAGCGACGGTTGCTCAAAAGTAACGCATTAAAAAGCACTCTTCTTTTCCCAGTGGGGCTGCGAGTCTTTGCAAGTGGCAGGGAGGAGAGAAAAAGCGTGAAAAAGAAAGGAAAGAAAAAAAAAAACTTTCAAAATAAGCACAGAGCGCATGCTGGCTGAACACCGTCCAGCATATGCACGTTGGAATTCATTTCTGACTTTCCTCCTGGCAAGGAAACGAACGGGGGTGGCTCTCAATTAATTACTGTCGCGCACACGGACAGTCCTGCGAGACGAGAGGCACGCGTGCTGGACACAGATAAAACAGCACTCCTCAGAACCCGCGGTTTCTACTGTCGGTTGTGCTCATTTTTCACGCATTCACGAGGGGCTCACGTTCTTAAGGTTGTATTTAATGGCATTTAATGCACACTGCTTTGACGTCGTGTTTATTGAGCATTAGGAACGCGTCTGGTTTACTGATAGGAATAAAAGCAACCTGATGTCGCTGGTAAAGAGCATGAAGGAATGTACCGTATCTTGCGTTTGGCCTATGTTGCCGGGACTGCCTGCTCGTGAATTCCGTGCTTGCGGATGTCTAATGGCGCTACTTACTGTGTGCGTAGTGGTTGTAATAAGTTGCTCTAACATATAACACTGCATAAGACTGGACATCGTTTTAGTAGGTCCCTTTCCTCCAGAACATACTGGCATTCCCATACTTTCGATTCTATACAACAATTTCACTGTTTTCCGTACTCTTCGACTTTAAATTTCACATGCAAGAAAAAAAAAATCCACGTTCTAAATAGATCATATGGTAGATGAGAAAGCCACCTTTTAGTTTCCATTACAATACCAAGCTGTCCATTATAATTAATTCAGGCTGTGCTCATTTTCATCGCAGTCTATGACTAACGTTTCGTTGACATGCTTGCATTCTTTCCGTCAGATTTTCAATTATGCACTTTTGGGCATAACACGCAGAGTCTGTGTTTGTCGTGTCGGGTTGAGCGGGAACAACGTGACGTTGTCGCGGAACAAAGGGTAATCACGCCAAAGTGTAATCGCTATAGGGCTAATTGAGCTCCACAGGACTCAGTGACCAAGGTTAACGACTATCTAACCGTCTAATGAATAGCTTTAGAATCATACGAAGAAATGTGCTGTGAACAAAAGCGTGCATCCCAGATGGCATAATGCTACGAGTTGCGGAGGTTCCGCTGACTTCTGTCCAAGTGCAATTAGGAACGGACCCCAGGAGCGCCGTGTCCACTGAAAGCCTGCCTTAATTGACGGAAGCATTTGCGCTAGTCTATAATTTGTGTGCGCGATTAGGGAGGTTAAATAACTTTATAATTCACGCAGCGAGGAAAACATGCGTTCTAGGAAAGGAATTTACTCAAAAGTAGCATCTCGAATGGAATCACGCAAATGCTCCCAAGACTACGCATGCCTCTGTCGTTTGGAACGGAACAGTTCTAGGTTAAGCTGATGAGGCGTAGACATCGGATAATCACGCTATCAACTGTTGCGTAAGGAGAGTCAAACATCCTATAAGCACGTTGGGTAACTCTGCTCCTTGTCGAAATATTCGATAAGGTCACTCAATTTTTTCTCACCGAGTGATTGCTTGCAAAGCATTCCCACGATGAATAATGAATATGGTACCATTTGCGGGAATCAGCCGTGCTAATGCACTTTTGCACACAATGCACACAAAACTTTTGCACAGCACCAATGTTCTAGGTTCGTTTTATGCATAAACACACTAGCCTGAAATATTTCCCAAAGCGCCCTTCTCAGCACCAATCCAAGGAAATCTCGGCGAACAAAGTGGGGCTTTAATCGGCCTGAGCAGCTCATTTCGCGCTCAAGTAGCAGCGTCGCTCCGTCGCTTAACAATTCTCTGCCGGCGAGGATTGTGTATCGATCAAACACAAAGTTTCCGCTGCTAGGTTCCTCTCTTGTTAATCGCCCCCTAAGACTGGTTTTCTAACCTTGCGCGACAATCCCCGGGACTCATCGCAGCCCGAAACAAGCCGGCGTAATTGCGACTGACCATACGTACGATGAAGAGTCATATATCTCGTGCCAGAGGTCGCTCATATGAGTCGTTTGGATAGGGCTGCTGCGAGAAGCAAGGAGAAATGATGGAACGCAGAAATACAAAGGTTGCCGGTACCCGACAGAGCATTGTGCTCGCGAAGACGAATGGAGCCCACATGCCCTAGGCGTCGGATGGTTAAAAATACGTTACGTGAAGTCTTGCATCTGGATTCGCACTGCTGGCAGGTGTCGAATTCCTTTTTGTTCTATTTCGTTTAAGCGAACGCGGTTTTTCAGAGCTTCGCTTCAGGTGAACCCCCGATTTATTCAGATGAGACGTCGACTCTGGCACAGCCACACCAGGCGGCTCAGAATAGAAAGCAATTTGAATGTGCTGCTAAATGCATGAGCAGTGGAAGGCACTAACAAAGAGGTGATGGTTCCGGCATAATCGAGCTCTTTACGCTCTAAGTAATTCACCGCTACGGACCCTGTTCAGCGCCAACACTCACATGCTGTCAAACATAGCCTAGGGTTTCTTCTGGGAACAGGGGCAACTTCTTACTGCTGCTGCTGTTCGCCAGGTGAAATGGCATTTATCCAATTGGGCAATTAGCCAGGATATGCAGAATGCCATCGGTCGTCACTTAAAATCTGTCTTGCCGGCATTGTTTCAGAAGGGGTCAGGTATGCATCCCAGTCCATAGCCAGAAGTTCAGAAACTCCTTGCCTCCAACGCACGCTTCCGTTCACATTTCGGTTGCACCTCCCACGGAGGGAAGCGTCAGGAGCCTGCTGTTTCGTCATATCTGGAATGATATTTCAGCCGCGTATGCGCTGCAACAGGGGAGACACCTGCCCGGGATATTACGTAGTATACGGGCACACAGCAACCACATTACTTCGCACAATCAAATCATTGCTGCTGAACTCGTTATCGTTGGTGATATTTCACGCATTCTGTTTTCATACATATTTAACATATTTCAGTTGGGGTTTCCGTGCTGAGCATAAAATTATTTGGTGACTGTAGTTGTCATGAAGGGGTCTGTCTACATCAATTCACGTACACACACTTTTTTTTTTTTTTTTTTTGCAAAGGGGTAAAATGACTTTTCTCACCGATTAGAAAGGTTGCTCTTGCTTGTGTAGAAAGCTGCGTTATTACGTTTCATACAATAGTCCAGTAGCGTCATATCACACATTGGTGCATCGGCATTGTTAAGATGACTTAAAAGTGTACCCAGGAGAATGAGGGCCAATCTATAAAATTGGTCGCTAAAAAACGCTCAGACGAATTTAAGCACTTCTCTTGCAATTCAAACTTTCGATCTCAGACGTTAAACAGAATGCCTGTGCCACCTGAGCAATTCAGAGGGACCGCGTATTGGTGATTTTGAGGCTAGCGTCTCAAGAAAAGACATGCCGGCATCGGCCTCGCACCTGCCCACAATAATCCATCACGCCGAGACCATGCCCGCATTCGCCATGCAGTTCACGGAACTTATGCTCAAGGGCGCCTTCAACTACCACAAGCATGAGCGATGCCCAACAAAAGAAAAAGTTAGAGAGAGAGAGGAGGAAATGCCGCAAAGATATGTCTCATGATAGGCTACAGGTCATACCTGATCCTTATTGGCATGTACAAGCGCATGACAGAGTCATAGGTCGTCAGTTTATCGTTTGTTTCATATATGTGCTGTTCATCCATCGGCTCGGCCAAGAAGCTGAATTGAGATCTCACTGTTCCAGACGTCACCGGCTTATTTTGCTAAGGAATGTTGGACAGAGCATGCGCCTTCATGCACCGTGCATGGAGAAGCCGGATTCGAGCGAGCTTTTAAACGTACACTGCACCCACGATGATGGATGGCATTAAAGATGGTACGACGTTGTCTAACGTCTTCTATCCATGTCTCCAGATGGAGACGTCGTTGAATAGAGTGCTCTGTGTGTAAGTGGAAGCGTTTCAGTGATTATTTATATACGTCAGGTCTGCCTAGATTTTTTTAGCCCTTTCTGTATAATGAGGTTTGGGATCGGCGTCTGCGGCGTTATTAATCAAAATCTATTCGTATCTGATTAAATGAGAACAAACAGAGGATAATCAAAATTACTGTTTTTTGTTTGTTTATTTTCGTACAGCTACGTATACTGAGATTGGAAATAAACGTAGGGACACTATACATGCGAAAATGTTCATAGAAGTTGGCACGTTTGCCAACGGTAGCAGTGTTACATATTCGTCACGAAAGAATAATATGTGTCCGTATACTGGCACCGAATCATCCGCGCATACGGCCAAGAACAAATTCGTAACCCTAGGATTGAAAGCAGCACACGTAGGAAATGGGCTTCCGTGATCAGCAGAAAACAGATAGTCATATCAAGAGGAAAAGCTTACTTTTGATTTCTGCTTCATTAAGAGCGGTCCATGCGATATACTCACATTATCGCCTTTGTATAGCTCGTACCCCACCTCATTATCATCATTTATAATGGTACAACGACAACATTAAGTGCTCATTATGAAGTAAGGTGATTCGCTACTTATACTAGTATTGTATAGTAACTTGCAATGTAATGCTGCGTTCTATCATTATACATAAAACAATCTTCATGATATACAGATCAACAAAACAGGCTCCGTTATGGTCAAAGATATAAACCCCGAGATTCATCATGACCTGCATGCCATGTGCCTTGGGTCTTCTTCGTCTCTGGCTCAGTTACTTGCAGTTACTTGCAAACTGGTGGCGTGCATTCCTTTTACGACGAACACTATCTACCCGATTCATGGCTAAGAAAGGAAAAGAAGAAAAACGAAGCTAAAATAAAGCAAAGAAAGAAAGGAAACGCGAGCTACGACCCTTGCTTCTAACGCACTTCGGGAACAGGTGCAGGACGCCGCTGATGCTCCCAGCAATCCTTTTCATTTCCTCAACCTCTGCTCTTTTGTTGCTTCTGGCCGAAAGCTGCACTCAACCACTATCTCTGCCAGTTATTAATCGCGTGTAGAAAGCTAAAAGCATAAAAAAAAAAAAGGCTGGGCGAGCTTCCCTGCTTTCTACAGCCGCCAGCGTATGGCCTGTTGCAAGCATTTTGCTAACTTTATCGACATCGTGGCATGTGTGCCTTTTGCTAATAAATGCTTGAAAAGTAAAAAACGAATATACCTTAAGAAACTTCAGATAAGTGCTCAGAACTGACTGAGCGATTCGATGCACAATAAAGGGTAACGATAAACGAAAAAAAAAAAAAAAGAAAAAGAAAGAAAGAAAGAAAGAACGGTGAGCTGTTATCACTTATATGACGAATATTACGTTTAGTACGATCACGTCTATTGTATTTTATAAACAGTTTCTTATATTCTATCCTATTTATCTCTATAAAAAGTTTTTTTGGCTACGTTAGCGAAAGGCGAAAACACACACACAGAACTGGAAGGAACGTATGACGATGTTTCAACATTACAGTTGACTAGATGAGGTGTTGCACGTACAATGTAGTACAATAAAGTTGCTGTAGACAATATCTACACCACTATTTGCGCAAGATATCTACAAAGTATACTCCACAAATCGAGGACCAAGTTATTGACAGCTCTTCTCATCTTTGCTTCTGCAAAGTCAAAGTAGTGAGAGAAGCTTTCGAAATTATATATGGTGACACCAATTCCGTAGGAAAGAACTGAGTGGTGTCGTCATGACTTGCATGTGTGTATGATTATGTCCATGTTGAGCCTCGTGCTCTTGGAATATGGTTCGAGCAAGAATTGAGTGATCACCTGTCTTTGTCTGTGAAACAGAATAAGGTCACTCACGAAAAAGATTGGATTTCTTTACGCTCTTCATTCAAGCTTCAATAAGACTTAAAATTTTTGTATGCTCACTTTACATCATTCACCTCTTTTTTTTACCGTTCTTTTTGTCAACGATTCTTAGGCAGTGATTAGGAAGGTTCAGTAAATGTGACATTATATTATCTTGAGTATAATCTATGATTTTCGCTGATAATGTTTCTTGAAGGGCGATGACAGAAGTGTTACTATCTTACCTGCGATTGAGGCCCTGCAATGAAGAAAAGAAAACGTAGCGGAAACAGAAAGCAATTTGGAAGCTAAGTAGAAATGACATCAAGAGATCATTTGCCAGGGAAAAATTCCTTCTCGACTTCGTTGTTTCCTGCTGTTCCGCCTCACAGTCGTTTACGTCTTTTTAATAGCAATGGTATCATGTAAGAGGACATCATGGGCAACCTAAATATGCTAGACATTCCTTATCGTGCCAGGCGTGTACTGGAAGAAAGATGACGTCGATAATGCTCATTTGGGCGACGACAGAGCTCATGAAGAGTGTCCTTTAGTTTATTTCTATTTTCAAAACGTCAACGTCCGACACATCGTTATATATATGCGTATGCCTGTAGTTGGAGACAAAGAGGTGCTTGAATATGTGCGGAGCTTTTTGTTGAGTAGCAGTTTGAATCGCAAAACGACTGTAGTTTTAAGAGCTTGTCGTTGGCTCACAGGGAATCTAGACTGACGATCATGTATAAAGAACCCGGACGTCACACACACACGCACGCACGCACACACCCACACATACACACACAGAGAGTTGAGCACTACCGTCAAAATTTGTCACCGTCATTCGAGTCGAATCGCCCAGTGTGTTTTCATGGAATAGTTTAAGAGCTGACTGACTGATGTGATGCTTTGCACCTCAGACCCCTTACTGTTCTGCTGACGCGTAAATGACTAATTTTCAACCGTCAATTTCTTACTCTATAACGGGAGCCAAAATGATATATAAAAGTCAAACACCGAACAAATCTCTTCAATACCTCCCCATCTAAGCAGAACACAAATTTCTTCTGTGCTGCTTGATCCCCCACATCGCTAGCTCGGCCGCACGCACACAACACCAAAATCCCATTCCCAAGAGAGAAGCTTCGTATATATAGTTCACCATGTATACCTATGCCCGGTACACAACATCTGATGCAGGGATCCACGTATCTCTTTTGCGGTATTATAGATATATACAAGGCAGGCGAGTCCCTCTAACAAAACTGGCCCTCTTCCTTGGCGATTCCTGTTGTTCTCGGATAGCGCTTGCCCGAAGATGCTTTTTGAAATATTGCATTTTTCTTTCCTGACCGAAGAACGCGAGTTTATCTTCCCGCAAGATATACATTTTTCATCTCTCTTTGCCTCTCTTCCCGAATTTGTTTGCTCTGCGCCTTCGATCCTCTTCCTCTCGCGTCCTTTCTTTGCTCTGCCGTGTTCGTTTTCCGCACAACGCGCCCCGATGCCCGCTTTATTTCGCTCTTTTGTGATTCTTCAAACTTGGTCTGCCCCTATATTTGTTCCTGAGTGCTCCCTCCCCCCACACATTTGTTTCTGTATCCACGATTTGGGCAAAGCACAATACGTAATTTGCGGTGTGCGCTGCTTTCCAATCGCATCAGTCCGTTTGAAATTGAACCATAGGGAAGTATATGTGGGTTGGGAGAAGAGAGAGGGAGAAAAAAAGTGAACGAATTTTGTGATTGCCAGGTTTCAGTACGATGAGGAATTCCCACGGTAAATCAATGGCTTCAGGCTGTGGCTTAGCTTGGATAACTTCGTATTTCGGGACGGGACGCCGAAAGTGTGACATTAGGGTTACAATTCACCTGCCATCAGGATTCCGGCAGTGCATGATACAGTTCCTGACACGTGAATAGTAGTTCTAGCTCTTTTCAGTCAGCAGTTGTACCCATAGGTCGAGTAATTTTTTTGTTACCTCTAGGGGTGGCTAAGCTATTATTATTATTGGATATTTCTTTTTTGATCTTCCAAAACATTTGATATCACATCCATAGACATATCTTCTGATGTTGTATGCCTGCTCTTACACATGCGAGAGAGCGCTGTCAGCACAATTTCCTCACGGTGTGACCCCGCCATTTATACCAACACACTATAGCCCAAGCAACACCTTGAGTGTAAACCGAAGACAATGGTACGTGGCCTACATCAACATTCCCCTAATCTCCACATTTGAGAGATTTCAACTTTGTACATTAATGTTTGTTTTTCAGGAGGGTTGCCTTAAAAGAGGGAAACTTCGTAAAAGTGGACTAATGGAATAATCGATGTGACTTCCGCCTCACCGCGGATAAGTAAATCGATCTTTTTCTGAATTTCAAATCCATTTGCAGGAGAGCAACCCCGAGCGGCCACAAGGGGTCACAACAGCGCTTTGTTCGGTGAAAATGGGATGCAGCGAAACCCTCTTGATGCGCCTTGTCTGGACACCTCGCGCCAAAGCGGAGTCGTATAGACTTTGCTAACCCTGTGCTGCTTAGCAACTACTCAGTAGACGCATATACGGATCTTGCTTTCAAAAAGAAGTGCAATCTTGCCAGGTGAAAGAAGACATTTCAGATGCAAGGTAACCGTTTTCAACTGAAGGTTTAACACACACCATACCGTGATTCCCATTATGGGCGCAAACAAAATGCACTATGACCTGCACTATGACCTGCACTATGACCTGCACTATGACCTGCACTATGACCTGCACTATGAAGCGCACTATGCACAAAGCTCTAAATAACACAATTTCTTTCCGTCTTCTCGTTACGAAAAGAGTACAAGCAATTGATAATTTAGCAAAGTGGAGCATTTACCGAGGTGAAATAAAGACACAAAAACGAAAGACAACGATGAAAAGCAACGTTACTGTGTGTGACACACATGTTATAACGAATATGATTACAGCCAGGAAGTAGCAGTATAGGACATTTACCGAATGTCCATTCCGTCAATCTATAGCGGCCGGTTCTTCGGGGGTTTGCATCCTTCGCCGACTTCATGGGAAACTGGGAGTCACTCTATCTTCGTCTCACAAAAGCTAAGCGAAAATCCAAGCCCAATGTTGAGTGTTTGGTCATGACCGACAATATACTCCATTTCTCTAAATAGCGGGCAGCTTTTCTCAAGACCAAAATTAGAAAATTTGCATAACACAGACGTATCACTTTGATTTCCCAGTTTACTTCTCTATAGGGACGTTGCAGATGTGGCAAGGGAACAGCACCATTTATTTATTTGTTATATGAAGGCCAGAGTGCCCACTAAATGTACTCAACCCACTCCCTGGCAAGGCCAGCCGGTGGCTAGCAGTTGTCGACATATCCACCACCACCACTCAACCAAAAAGTGAAATTTGGATTCTGGGTAGCACATTCATTAAAAAAAGTTGCATACGACCTTGTGACATACACTCACAAGCAGACATACATGTATCTAGACGGCAATTATTATGCGATGACGGCATTGTGATCGGATAATCAAAGAAGAAGAAGAAGAAGAAAAAAAAAAAAAGAGTGGCAGCACGTAACAATAACAACAATATTATGATGATGATGTGGGAAATTTTCCCACGCAGCGCGTAACTTCTGGCACTTTTATGCCGAAATTAAAGCTTTATTTTAGCTTTATTTCCTAAAAATGTGACGTGTACCATTCTTCTTTCTGCAATTGATCCCATAATCCCTTGTCTATAGTTTACATTGGAATAGTATAGGCAACAATATAACCATAAACCTTGAATTACAGAACCATCACATCGCAGAAAAATTAAGCAAAGTGCAAACATCATTCCATCCAAAGGAGAAAACGTGTCACTTCACTCGCACTTTCTCAGTTCACAATCTCTTGACAGCGGAGGGAAATCAAATCGACTGCTCGCGAAGGGTATCTCTCATCATTTTTTGCACACTAACCCAATAAGCTCACCCGTTTGGAACCACAGCTGGTAGACTACAAACATTTGCAAAGAAATCAGCCTTGCTCTAGGCTAAAGCGCAAATAGGACAGTCGCTTCACTTCCATGCCCCAAATGTGGACGACATCAATCAAATTAAGGCGACGGAGAAATTTTTTTTTCTTTCTCTCTCTCTCTCTCTCTGTCTCCTATTTCCGCTTTTTGTCTTTTTCACTGCTTCCTCGACTTTCAATCTACGCGAAACACCGTGGCACCGAAAATGTGATTTCGTTGCACTCGATATTCGAGTCTTTGCTTGTAGATGTCTGAAAGCGTTGATCTAATGGTCAAGCTTCCTTTTGTCTTGGTCCTGTGTTGGGGACAGTGTGGGCGTATGATCGGATAGGAGGGGAAAGATCATTTATCGAAGTTTCGCGCCCGAGGCTGGGTGTGCAGGAATCTTATATTATTGTTGTAGTATGGGTTTTGTTCTCGGGCCATTCATGGTGCTCCATGGGAGAGAAGTGGATCTGATGTCCATCGAAGAGGGAGCCCAGATTCCATGGCAACGTCCGCTAGCACGAAACTTGCGTCTACTGAGGTGTGGTTGTCTGGAGGTACTATCTGAGGTGACGTAGACACAAACCTATTATTGGATATTTTTTTTATTGTTGTTGTTTTTGTATGCATGTATAGCTACCCTGGAGCGCTTTTATCGAGCACCTCTCCTAGCTACGAACACATCAAACACACAGAATTGGCAGCAGGCATTTTTTTTTTTTTTCACATCTCCTACTGGCTTCTTTAAATGTTCTGCAAGTGTACAAATGGCAGTGTAACAGTCAGAAAGCGGCGATCAACTATATCCAGGAAGGAGTGCGCGATGCATGACTCAAACGCACCTTTCTAAACTGTATGACGTATCTTGCAACAACAGTAAGGGGAAAGATAAAGAAACATTATAATTGACTGACTCACGTACGTCGTGAGTGAGTTTGTTTCGCCTACTATGAGATGTGCACAGATTGAGATCCCTTCCAGAGCGCCCTGTTATTGCGTTTTACGGAATCATACATCAAATATGTTCATGCGTTTTCAAACGTAAGTAGTTACCATACCAGCGTGATTACATGCATGGTCTTGTAACCCATCTGAAGTCTTGGAAACGAGCATCTGGGGAGACAGCGAACACTGCAACTCCGCAACAGACATCCTCGTCATTAGTCTGGGAGGCCTGAACCACCCGGAATACCGGATGAAGGCGATATAGTGCACCTGTTACGTTATGACGAGAAGCAACGTCATGTGCACGCATGGAATGAGGCCAGTATAGTATTTCGCCATATTCATAGGTACCTTTAAGTCTCGTGTTGGCACTCAGCTCTGTGGCACACTACGTTAGCTGCTTTCACACAGAATTGCATAATCGCATTAAGGAGCGATTCATGTAAGAATGATGAGGCATCCCGCCCTTCGTCATAATCTCTCCATACTAAGGAAATCTCTTCATGCCCGGTTGTGCCAGCTTTAGGCGCCTGATCAACATAAGAGTAGGGTGAGAAGATTAAGTGGCCTCTTTGAAGGATGCACACGACAATACCGAGGCGAATTTTCAAAGCGGAGTGATACTTAATCTTTTTGAAAAAAATAAATAAATAAATAAATATGGTATGATAACTGGATACTAAACCTACTCTATACCATTTCTCTTAAATTATCCCGAGTGGTATAAAAATGTGATGTTGTTTGAGCTGTTCCTCTTGCATTGCATAAGGGACTAAGTAAGGTATAAGCAAGGGATGTTGACACCATGTGGTGTAATCACATATACATCAGAAAGGTGGAAGAGATGTTTAAATAAATGTTTATACCATTTATTTTCACGCTTTTCCTTTAGTTTTGATTATACCCTACCTAACTTTTAGCTCTATGCTTGTGGTTTCAGCGTGTTTTATTTCGCGAAACCTATAACTGTTGTACCAGTATCAAAATCTAGCAGCTAAGTTCAGTGTGGATTTACTCAGGCCTCGTTGCCTTACTGAAAAATACTGTTCGTATGAAAGCTATCTCGCTATACTGGTCGAGTTACGTCTGGCACCCTGCGCGGGGAATTATGCAGAGAAAATCTATCTCACGCGATGCACACACATGAAATAGGATTTGAATTGAATTATGGTAATCGCTTGAGTCCGCTACTGAAGTTGGTTTGAGAACAGCTATACGAATCATATCGCAAGGGATACCAGGGCCAGAGTTTCCCACATTTTTCTTTTTAGTGAAAACCTTGCTAGGCTGCTCTCCACTCAACCTGCAATGATACATTTCTATGAACAAAACAGCGCTGTGCTAATTTCCTTGAATATGCTCATTCATAACGTTGCCAAACGTTAAGACTTTCACATTCAAGACGAACAGTCTTGCGAAATTCTGTTTATCTGCTTCCTTTAATGCAGCAGCCTTTAGCAAGATTAATAACCGCTAGATGACTGTCACAGCAGATGAAACTGCACCCGGACACGCAAGAGAAGCAGCAGAGGAAGACAGCTACGCTTAAACACAATGAAAACGAAGATGAAGGAGAGAAGAAAAACTGGCAGAATAAAAACACGAAAGTGAGTGGGTGGTTTTAAGTAACCTACAAGCATAGAGGCACAGACAGGATATAAAAAGCGGAAGCACGAAAAAGAAATCAAGCGAAGAGGAAGACTTTGCAAGAAGGTAAGGGCGTCTATTAACCCCAGCCATTTTTCATTACGTCGACGATCCCCATAAATAGGAAAAAATCAGCAGAACATTCCTTGGCGAACCAGGAATTTAAAACATCGCTTTCGCTGCGACGAGCAAATCAAGTTTGAAGGGGATGGGTGCAGAAGAATGGCCTTAGAATAGTTCAGTTTCTGTTACGAGCAAGAATGGGTTGGGTATTTGCAAATTGCGCTTGACGTATAAAAAAGTACGGTTAATGCTTTATGACTGCGGCTAACAAAACTTTAAAATGTAAGTTGTTGCTCCGCTTGCACGCCAGTGGGCTTGTGTGCACCACAAACACTGGACGCCTCGCGGACAGCTTTTCAAGACAGCGGAGCTGACCCTATCATCACGGTTTGCCACCTTCCGAATATTTATTATTGATTGGCTTCGATGCTTGCTCAGTTATCACTGAGTTTGATCATAGGGCGCGTTGACGGTGACCGATAATTCAATTTGCGCGATTTTCTTCCTAGTTCTTTGAATTCTGTTTTACATTTTATTTCCTTCTGTTGGTTTGTTTTATTTTTCGGCTTTCGAGTGCGAGATTAGGATGGCTTTTAGCAAGGGAATGCCTATCGATCGGTGACCAAGATATATTTTTCAACAATTACGAAGTTCGTTAAGGAATTTAAATAATTCAGCATCACAAGGAATTTAGCAAAATTTCGCAGGGCCACATCAGTGAGTGCTATAGTAGCGAAAACGTTGTGTTGAGAGTTTCTCATAAATTGCTTTGATAAGGAAAAAATCTGCACAAAACCATACATAAAAGATAAAAAGACAATTTATTTATGTGGCGACTTCTAAGCGTGCGGAGCTTGCTGGCGGTGCTGAAATGTGAAACTCGTGAGAACTTACTGCTTGTTTTAACCAGGAACGCTTAAGAAGGTATTAATAACGTCTCCGTCCTGGCATTGACGATTATCGACTGAACTAAAGGAGTTCGTGATGCTGATGAAGGTGATTAGCTCAACTATACCCATTAGACAAGCAGGAGTTGGTCCGCAGCACAGCGGCACTGCTCTTTAAGGTAATAATTATGATTGCGTCAGAGTTGTGACTATTGACATGCATACAAATGAAGCAATAAATCAATAAATCCGTCATACCTATCGTGTTTTTGCCAACCCGTATTCGGCCCAATATCTGTCGTACGCAGAGCAGCCCCACTACAAAGCAAAGTAATCCCGTCGATGTACATTGAAACCGTCTGAAAGATGAAATGAAAGAAAATGAAACAATAAGAATGTGTGTTTATATGGGCGGGGGGTGTTTTATATGTATATTTTTTTCGGCACCTTTGCGTCCGACTGTTCTCGACTGGTTTTATTCCTCACCGATAGAAGGCAGCACGACGGTGCGGTGGCCACATCTGGGAGATGTGGCCCTGACCGATCAGCGTGTCGCGTGCTGTCACCCGATCTACTCTGAGATCAGAATTATTAGCAAATTTCTTTTCACATGCAGAACCCCGTTTGCGATTTCGTCATGGGCATCGAACATGAGCAGAGAGCAAACGTCAAGCTTTGTGTCAAACTTCAGAAATCTGCAACGGAGACGTTTGAAATAATTGGGCAGGCCAATGGCGATGAATCACTGAGCTGGACAACGTGTTTTGAGTGGCACGCACGTTTTAGAAGTAGCAGGGCTTCAGCGGACGACGATGAACGGTCAGGAAGACCGTCCACAAGCAGCAGGGCAAAAACTGTAGAGGCAATCAAGGGTCCAGTGCAGGAGGATCGCCTAGTCACGATAAAAATCTAGCTGCCATGGCCAATGTGTCGTTCGTAACCGCTCAGGCGATCCTCACGTGCAATCTGGACATGCATCGCGCGGCTGCCAAGTTCGTGCCCCATGAACAAAAGCAGCGCCATGTCAAAGTCTGCCAAGACCTCCTCCACGAGGGTGGTACGGGATGGCCCAAACTTCATGTCGAGGATCATTACTGTTGACGAGAGTTAGGTCTATGAGTACAAGCCTGAGACTAAACAGCAGTCATCGCAGTGGAGAAGCCCATGATCTCCAAGACCAAAGAAGGCGAGGCAGGTCAGAAGTGCAACGAAAAGCATGCTGGTCGTTTTCTACGACATTCGAGGCACTGTGTTCGAAGAATTCGTTCCTGCTGGGCACACTGTGAACTCTGAAATCAATTGCAAAATTTTGAGTCGCCTGGGGGAGGACGTCAAGCAAAATATTCAGATCTGCGGCGTGGACGAAATTAGGTGCGCCACCACGAGTATGCTCCCTCACACTCGTCATTGAAAACACGGGAGTTCTTTGCACGCAGCGGCATGATCGTCGCTCCCGACTCCCCGTATCCTCTAGACTTGGCCCCCTGCGACTTCGTCCTGTTCGCTAAGTTGGAGTCGCAGCTGAAGGGCCGCCAGCATGACGACGTGCAGATGATTCAGCTGGAATCGCTGAAGGTACTTCAGCAGCTGGAAGAAGAAGACTTTCAGGAAGCGTTCCGAAAATGGCAGCGGCGCTGGGAGCGATCTGTATAGGTGCCCAAGGAGACTACTTTGAAGGGGATAGCAGAAATTTTAATGAATGATCCGGTCGCCTTTTTATAGGGTTCGTCAGGAAACTTTTTGAACAACCCTCGCGTATGGGTGGGCGTATCTTAACCTGTGTCTCCCCAGATCATCAAGGTCGTTGAAAGAACCCTCAGGAATTATCTGGTATTGCAGTCCTCACTCATGGTTGTAATACGTCTCCCGGACGCACAATGTCGCAACTTTCGGCCCCTCTCTGCAATAGAGAGTGAGGGCAATCCGCGCGTCTTCGGAAGCGACAACAACAAGAGAAAGAAAAAGATAGACGTTTTTCGAGTGGACATTGCGGCTGACCCAGTGGGCCGATTTTGATTCTGAAAAAAGCAATAACCTCAGGGAAGCAACATCAACAAAAGTTACATTGGAACCATCCCGCTATCTTTCATAATTAAAAAGTTAATTAGTGAAGTGGAATACTTTTGAGTTACTGAGAGACACGACGGATAGTGTTTATACATTTTTCTACCCCAGGAAATGCCCTGTCTGTGCCTTCGCGAGGTATTAAAAATACAATATGTGAGGTCTGTTAACGTCTCCGGCGTAAGCAGTGCAAATTACGCAAAGTGATCGATTTAGCAATCTATTTAGAAAAATGGAGTTCAAAGTTTGTTCCAAAGCAAAAAATAGACGTTTTTCGAGTGGACATTGCGGCTGACCCAGTAGGCCGATTTCGATTCTGAAAAAAGCAACAACCTCAGGGAAGCAACATCAAC
>JARGYV010098589.1:0-14282 GCA_029532675.1 Ornithodoros moubata
CACGCCTTAGTGTGCGTCCTGGGCCGACTTCAGGGGGATCTGTGCCACATTTGTTTGAAGGTGCTCACGGGAAACCCAGGAAAAACCGTGAGCGCGTCATAAGGCAGAATATTAGAACAGTGCTTTTGGAGCGGGTGTGATGATGATAAATAACAATGATGACAACGCCAGCGGTGGTGGAGGACTGTATATGCCGCGATAATCATGTTCTGACGGTGCGTGCTAAAGATGTTGACGAGGCCGTCGGTTTCTAGGAAGTTTATAAACATAATTTTTCAGTTACGTCTTTTGCTCTAGTCTTTCTTTTCATTTTTTTTTTGTTACTGATCTAGCACGCTAACTCACCGTACAGGTGACCTTTAGTGAGTAAGCACACATCCGCATATCTCTCCTGAACATTTTGTATGCGCACAAAGTGGTGTGCGAACGAGCAATTATAGTTTTCTCTCTCCTTCCCGCTTCATGTACTTTGTGTGACCGAACCGTTTAGACCCGCACGAAACGTTTGCGAAGAACGCAAGTGAAAAGCCAGAACTACAATTCAAACACGGAACTTGAGCACATAACACGGCGTAAGCCAACCAGCAGACAGAATGATATCGCTCACGCACGGGACAGGTGGCCGTACGCCTTTTTCTGTCACTGAGCATAACTGCATAAATGACACAAAAAGGCGGACGCTCATCGTCTTCCGCCATTAACAACAGTGAACGATATCATTCTGAATGGAGATTCGTTTAGTGTGCAGGTGGGTCTTAGCCGCCTTCTTGTCGTGTATTCCGTGATACCGTGCACATACGTTGCCAACATTGAGGGGATGGAAAAGTCAGCCATGTTTCGGTGACATATATATGAAATGCCGTATGATCGGCCGATACACCACACAACTAAACTGTAATTCCCATTTCTACGTCTACATAAATTCACTGTTCAGATCCGCTACATTTTTTTACGATACATGTAGCCGCAATATGCTTCATAAAAAAATTCACAGCATGTATCGACTCAGGAAACAATACTTCTTTTCTTTTCGCGGTACTTCAGAACTTACAAGCCTGATGGCAAAGAGGCATACAGAGGAACTCAATACCAGCAAACACACCCTGGCTTAAGTCATGGGGCTTTTTCTTTTTAAGTGTTTGCCAGCGATCATCAGACAGAGCAGGAAGAACTAGCACAAAATGGCTATTGTTTTGCAACGTACTGCTGTCGCTTGTGTGACCATAAAGTGGAGATAGGTATATATGCAATATATTGTTCCCTCTAACATTCGAACCTTCAATGACGGCAACAAAAGTCTACTACAAGAATAAAGATAGCGATTCAGGCCCAACATGCATTAGCTGGAATTTCGACCACTTCCACCTAATTTTGTCAGTCAAGTCGCAGTCAAGAATTGGCACGATTGTACGCTGCATAGTCCGTTCACACGTTCAGGCACAACTCCCAATAGCCTGGCTATGGCGAGCGTTCGAAAGTCGATCGTGTAGAGTCATCTCTGCAACACCTGTCGCCTTACTTGAAAGCGACGACATTCCCGAAGAATACGGCGTGAATGTTCTGGGACGCCACACATTGAACACGTCACAAAGCCAATTTTATGCAGGAAGGCAATGAGTAGCGGAACGGTTAATTCATGCCGGTTGTATAACGTTTTGGTCGGATATGAACTACGTTCGTGGGTGCCCACAGCAATGGGTTAGCGTTAATCGAAGAAGGTGATAAACTTCCTCCCGCCATTACTCCGTTTTATGCGGACTCTTGGTCACATGCCTGTAGAGAAAACCATTCCCCCATCTTTTTAGCCACGGAGATTGACCACGAGTACTGGTCAACCAAATCATATGAAATATATCCCAGTGCTTGACCAAGTAATAAAGTGAACACTAGTGAACAACTAGGTACCTAATTCCGGAATAACCCAGTTTCAAGCCCTAGCACTACTGCCATTATTTGTTGCAATTTACGCAGCAAAGTTGTTATCGACTCAAGCTCGATATAGCCACAACGATGTATCGACTTAACTTTATAACTGACAAGACAATAATTCACCTGAAATTTATAGAATTTAAACCAAAGTTTATAGGGCCAAATTTCTGACGCATTAGCATCCCACCTTATCATTCTGACATATCTGTTGTTGCTGTTTTTGTCCCCTGCGGCGCGCACCCTTTCCTCTTTCCTTATTTTTTCTTTTTTTTTATTTCGCTGGATGCATAATTTCTTCTGATTGAATGAGCATGATCGTGGCGTATTACTTCATTGGCTAAGCGCCGCATACGCCTGGAACTGCCACCATCAATTTTGCTGCGGTTGCTGCTACACCTTTATGGCGAATATAGAACATTTTGCACTTCGCACTTTTGTTCTTTTCTTTATGCAGTGTCTTGTTAACCTTCTTCAACTGCACGTAAGATCAAACCCTCGTCCTTTTATGCTCTTTTCATTGGTCACCACATCGCGGCACTGGTGCGACCACTTCCGCACACTCTGAAGAATAAGAGAACAAAAAATGAAAGAAATGCTTTCTTTCCCTGAGTTTGGCGAAATGGTAAAAAAATTTTCGATGGAAGCACAGAAGAAAAAGAAGGGAGGAACACACGTAGAAAACGCAAACTCTGCTGGAGCAGCTGGGCAAAAGGAAAGGTCAGGGAAGCGCTTTAAATCATCAGATGGGTGTCTCGAGGGCCGCCTTGGGAACCTGCTTCTATTTTTCTGGGAAGCCCCCTCACCGTAGAGAGACACGTCCTATGAGCTCCGTTGCTTCTCATTCTGGGTTTTATTTTCTGCACGTACTTTTCGCTACAAGGAGTATATAAAGGGGCTGTGCGGCCGGTTAGGTGTGTGATTCGTGTCGTTCTGTGTCGGCATCATCTTGGTGGGTGTGTATGTTTGCATATTATTAGCGTGTTAGGTCAATGACGCCCAATGACCGAAGCAACGGCGGCTGCCATGACATTAGTGTAGCAGACTGTGAAAATGTATAAGAAACAAGGTAGGCATAAAATAAAAAAGTCAACAATACGAGTAAAGTAAACTAACAAGTGAACAATATAAAATGAAATTGAAATGCAGAAATACCTGATAAAAAATTCTATTCACAGCTCAAACTACTTTCCAGAGTTGGGTAGAATTGACAATACTTTAATGAAGTCACAGTAATGAATTACTTTTTCTCTGGCAATCTCTAATGTAATACACTACTTCTGATATATTGTAATTTGTGACGTAATTTAATTGTATTCAGGCACTAATTTTAATGGCATTACTCAGGCGTAGTGCAGGCGTGTGCGGAACCTGTTCCTCTGTCTTTTACAGAAGGCAACCACGTATTGGCTGTTCTGGTCCATACGGAAGGCGGTTTCATGCCAAGTGCACCAGCGTCGCAAACGAAGACTTCGACGTACTGTTTGTGAACGGGGAGAGTACTTATAAATAGTTTTCAGATAAAACTTACGCTTAGGAATACATACGACAGTGTCGACAATTTAGAGGTCATCAACTTGCACAATGCCGTTTTTATGGCACGTCTTGCTGATGATGCACCAAACAGGTATTGTATCAATTGTACATATTGCTCATTCGAGCACAAGCAACTGCCCGCGAAGCGGTTAAACATAGTTTTGCCCTCCTTCAATTAAAATTTACAAGCGCAGCTGTACTGGGATGCGGATGCAAAAAATAAAATAGATCAATAAAATAATAAGAACAATAGAACAGAAAATACGCTTGTGGGAGAAAAAGATGCTTATGCGCAACCTGTTGCACGAGATTCTCTAATGAATGAAAATTTAAAGAAAAGAAAAACAGAGAATTGTAATTACTTTTGCGATTTTAAATTATTTTTGTATACCCTAAAAACACGTCACCGCATAACGCTTTGAGAGCCAATTCTTATTCAGGAAGGTACCACCTCTTTCGACTTGTCCAAAATAGTAGGCCATCTTATCATGTCCCAGTAGGCTCCTTCCATAAGGTTTTCAATAAATCTAAGCACTGGAAAATATCATTTTGATTGACGGTTGGCGCTAAGTGCACTACTTTTTCCCACGCAAATCCAAGGAAAAATAACAGTGTAGGACAGCTATGTTCTCAAAGTGTCATTTCATGCAGCAGTACCCTTCGAAACCGCGATAAGCGACTCGTGAGTTCAGTGTTGCGCTTATGGCTCTATGGAAACCGCACGATTTTCAACAGCCTAAAAAGAAGAAAGAACGGGAGGAGAGCTGAGGAATATTTTTTTTTTTTTCGTTAGCTGACATGCCACTCTGCAGCAGAAGAGCTGCAGAACATGAACATCGAAAAATATGATTTTAGAATATTATTTGAAACTATCAGCTACCAAAAGGCATTATACGGCTGAACCGTATTGTGTGACTAGTAAATTCATTTCTTACGGTATGCGTTTCTCGCCATTGGGTGTTGCTTTTGTAAGAAGGATTCTGTCTTGCACGGGTGCTGAAGTGTTTGTGGCTGTTCAGTACAAAGATTTGGAGCTTCGAAGTGACGACGTACGGCTTGTGCACATTGGCGGGCAACATCTCGACCTGCGTGTTTCAGTGCACGGAGGCGTACCTTCCTACCCAAAAACATTCGTCGAAGGTCTTGGCGAGCTTCCATGGTGCGCAACGCCCACATTGACCATAACTGACGCACTGAGGTCTTAAGAGCCTCGATGAGCCATGCTCATGTCCCAAAACTGTGTTTTCACCAGGCACCATTGTGTTTCTCGCCTCTTTCGGAAGAGATGCGAAGCTCTCATGGTCGAGGGACTGCTTCTTTTTACAATCTAAACAAGCGCGGATGAGCATTTTCAGAAAACCGCTAAATGAACGCGCGCGCAACCAAAAGAACTGCCCGTTTGCGACGGGCGCCGCTGCTTATGCCCTGGCGCTGCGATCCCTTTCCACGCGTTTTCCGAGCGGGCCGCTCCTCCGAGTGAACGAACGGCGTACGTAAGCGAACAAACATTCGCCGCCGCTCGTTTTGCCTGGCCGTCACGCTCCGTGGTCGCTCAGGTGTCGTTGACAGTCGTCGTGGATGCTTGTGCAACGTTGTTTAATATCACTGTTTCCGGCACCAAGTTCACGTCCTTTGCAGTCAATACCTGTGTTCCATACATGTTGGCTTCCAAGATTGTAGTGGGTGCTACTTGAGTGTTTGTGTCTTCCATTCTACGCTGTTGAGTGTGTCTTACAAGTGTGAGTGTTTTGTGTGCACCGGCTCAGCCATGAGATTCGGCTGTCAACAGCATACCAGACTGTGGATACTCTTTACTCTCTGCGGTGTCATAGGTTAGTACATGTTCTTTTCGGCGTACGAAATTTGTCGCTTTGCCTTCTAGCTGTGACATGACGTTAGAAACGTGCCCTCCTTGTCCTCCTCCTTTGGTCTTTTCTCGGTTTTGTTTCTTTTGGCCCACGTGCTGAAACTTAGACCGCAGTATCGTTATTCAAGGTCTCCACAGGAATTGGCGCGAGTGTCAACGCAGGGGGTCGATGAAAGCACAAGAAGACGCCAAATGTTTAACAGACCGTGGGAGGCTCGACGCCCGGTGCAGAGTTGCGTGTATGGCAGGTGCCCCTATGACAGACTTGGCTCAATGGGCACGGGTACCGTCCTAAGCCAGGATGCGGCACCTGCTTTCATGACATGAGGACCGTGTTTGTCGAGCAGTGCGTTGTCCCGCCATTGCGTATGTCCCAGTCTCATGAACTTTTTTTTTTGCTCCTGATATAAGCGCCCGGTGCAGCGTGAATATAAGTTGTACAATGAACTGCCGTAAAAAAAGCGCCATGAGTCTGCTTCACGGGAATGCTGGGCTAGTTGCGTAGTTGGTATATGAGTATGGATCTGTCAGATTTTGTTTTTTTGCGTGATTTTGGTGAAAACAAATGTTTGGGCACATTACTGACCAGGCCACGCCCACGACCATCACCCTTTTGTTGTAAGCTTCTTTCATCCGGTCACGGGGAGAGCAGAACGGTCGTCAGCGACACGTCATACGATACTACGTTTTTCGAAAACACGGTAACGGCTAGGTTTGTCTTAGCCCAGGTGTGTTTGGAAAGCGTGTGCAAATGCACGGTTTCTGCCGGAGAAGACTCATACTGCACTACATCCAGAAAAGTTGAATATCTATTCATTGCGTGCGGTGGATTAGTACTGAAGTGTGGCAGAAATGTATAAAATTGCCCTGCTAGGTTGTTTAGCTTACGCTTTGCTCGCCGATCCCAATACTGCGGAAAGAGTTCGGGTGCCCACGTCAGGGTTGACAACTGTAGTTCAGATCTCTGTGTGTGTGGTGCTTTAAACACACAGAGGAGCAGACCGTGAATGTCTGCTACTGGATCCTCGGGTCCTGTGAAAAGCGTATCGGGCTGTAAAAATCCCTTGTAGAACACAGAATTATCTATACCTTAGCGCACGATCATCAAAGTATTTGGCAGGAAAAGTATATACAGAAAACTTGGAGACTACTGGGACTAGCCATAGGAGTGCCAGCTTGAACAATAACTACTTAACAATAATGACTACACGCAGTGCGTAACCTATGTAGCACTTCGAATGCAGGTTCTGATTATGGACGGCTGACTCAGTCTGGCTAACAGGTTTTTACACAACTAGAACAGGAAGCAACATCGTTATGCACACAGCAAAAAGAAGCCGATGCAGATACCCAAGTGGAACAATGTACTGAAACTCGGGTGCAATAGGGGTGGACGGATGAATCAAGGTTGCTTTTGAAGTTCGCGGCACGTCAGAAAGACAGCGATAAAAAGATGACACCTGACGATCACACCTATTGCACACCATTTTCAGTACACTGTGCCGCCTGGGTAATGTACGGTGATTTTTGTATCATCCATGAAACCGTCAAACGTATTTTCTGTAGCGAAGGCACTGTCCGCCAGTACAGTAGCAGTTTCCGCGAAAAGCAGGAGGCGTGCTAACAGATCGTACCACCGCGGAAGAGGAATCAGAATAACGCAGTAACGATTCAGATCACGGAATAAGTTCTACGGGATAAATACCAGGATTATCTCTTGTTAGGTATATCGCAATTACATCACGGAAATGACATAAAATGCTCTGCGAACGTATGCCGAAAACTGCGATACGTCAGCTGACATAGGAAATGTAACATATGTATCGACCAGAAACGGAACGATTCAAATCCCGTAATCAGTCCTGGTGCACGGCATGCACCACAGTCTGCAAGACATGCTTTGAAAATTACTCAGATGAAGAGGCATTTATGAAGCATCTGGACGTCACGGAAATGAAATATTGTGGTCTCTAGCAGTGTGTGTTGATGGGGAGTGGGTGATGGCTGTTATATCGCTAAGTAGCCGTAGAACAAGCTGCAGCTAGAACTCATCATGGAAACAGCGCAAAAAGAACAGGGACGCAGAAGGAGGCAGACGTTCTGCGTCCCTGTTCTTTTTGCGCTGTTTCCATGATGAGTCCTAACTACCAACTAGCCCAGTTTGTCACCATTATGCAGCTAGAAGGCACGTCAAGTGTATTGCCACCAAAGAGATTCCGCAACAGCCGGCTCGCGCGGGGTTCATTGCCTATGTCACATAATTTAAGGATTCTTCTCGACATCTAAAAATCGTACTTTAGTGCTAGCTTCACTATAAAGCTGCTCACACACAGCTCCTGACTGACCTGTAGTCCTTTGTGTAGGTATATACGTGCGCTGGCGTTCCTTCTTCTTTCATTTGCATGACATTTGTAACTATATACATTCCATCTTCATCTCATACCTCGATTCTGGGGCAATTGCTTAGAGTACCACATTACCTGCGGTGAGGCATCCTACCGCATTATCATCATTTATTGTTGTAGTTGTTGTTATAAAGCGAAAGATCAGATCTCCTTCAGCTTGTGACGTTCAAAAATTCTATATTACCGTTTATTATGAGCGTAGCCGTATTATAAGCATCGATAATAAAGAACTTGTCCGAATACCGCACCTTGTCATTCACTTTCTGATGAGGCCACTCCCATTAAATCTGTCCATTGGTTGCCGAAAATAAGCGAAATATACTTGCTCTGTGCAGAATGCTCGTTACCAGATATTTTCTCTTTAAACTTTCACAGACCATCTGTTATGTCAGCGCCACGTTGTGTTACAACACATTCTTATTAAGCATTAAAATTGTTCCCACCCCTCTGGAGCACATCACCAGTAGTTTGCCCAGCGTTCTCAGCAGTTTCACGGAGCCACTACACTATTGATATTACGGCCACCACCGCAGCAGCCCAGTTCAAAATGCTGCGTCGTTTGGGAGGAAAGACTGTCACGCTGAGTACAAAACAAATAAACTGCGTCTGGCGGAAAAGGCGTCTGGTCGGCCTCCAGCCGCTTTTCTGTGTCAAATCAAGATGCAGCAATTTCCTGTTGGTGCGCAAATATATGCACTTTTGAACATTGAAGAGGCCTCCCTCTTGCGTCTACGCTCTAGAGGGCTGTCGATAAGCAGCTGTCTCCACTTGAAGGGTACGTGGGATTTCGAATTTCATTTGGTGATTCGATTTCACTGCAACTGCGTTGCTGTCGTTGTAAGAAGAGAGAGAGAGAGGCGGTATAAAGCGTGGGGGCAAGGCCGCACAAGGAGCGACCCGTGACGTCACTTACATTGTAATAAGGGATATCTTGACGCAGCGTGACGTACATTGCACATACGTCAAAATATTTAGCTATGGTTTACTTACCCATTAGTAGTGAATGTGCATCACTCCTCTGTACTGAAGCTACAACTGCGTGATTCTGTGACAGATATATATATAGTTATACTATAAGCTCGCTTTCGTCACAGGCAGAAATACAGCCAGCGCGCATATCTCTGTCTGTGCATGTCGTCTTGGCTGCATTCGCACGAGTACGCACGTGTCATTAGTAGGGCATAAGTTATCACATTTATGCTTACTCATGCGGATATCGAACAAAACGAACTGGGAACGAGCGCGGCAAACATCGTCTTATCTACTTAAGATAAGATGTTACTGCCTCCGTCCATCCGTGTAACGATACGACTGCGCATATCTCGAAACCACAAATCGCCACTGAAACGCTCATCAACACTTTCTAACACTTTGTTCGCGCATACTTTCAATCTCGTTCCTTTATTTCCCCGAAGGTAATGCCCGCGGAAGCTTTTATGGCCTACAGATGTTAGCTGGAAACGCAGCAGTCGGCTTAATCTTGCGTGAAGCCTCACTCTCTTTAATGTCTCCTATCTTGCGCTTCTTCCAGTGCACCACGTCCCTCGCCCACTGCCTCGGGCAGCGTAGCAGAGTTCCATGGCCCAAGACAGAAACAATTTCTTTGAGACTGCCTAATACAGTGGGCGATGGGTGCGAGAGAACCAGAAAGGCAAGCTGTTTGCCCCTCCGCGTTATCTGGGTGAGGGAGACGTTGGGCAACGGCGGCAGAAGAACCTGTAGGGTCTTTCGTTCTTTTTTTTTTTTTTTTTCATTAGAAATTCCTGGAAGGCCTCCGATACCTGTTTCTTCCGACGACGGTTGTGTTTAGAGGTGTTCGCCAACCACGTGAGGTCTCCTCGCTCGCTGCTCAAGGTGCTCTTGCGGAGCTTCAAAACAAGCGTGGCGCTATGCATGGGGTCTTTTGACGCGAGTGATTTTTTTTTTCTTCGTTTGCCATCGTATTTTGGATGCGCGTTTGTTACTTCCGGCAGATGGCTTTAGTTCGTTGATGTGGCTCGTGATTTTAAGTTCTCTGTGTTGTTGGTGAGGTGCGGATAAGGTACAGATTAGGATGCTTGAAGAAACGGTAGTAAAATAAGTAAATAAATAGTGCAGCAGTAACCTTTTGCTTAAGAATGGTGCGTTTTATTTCACTTTTTTGTATTTTCGGGCGGGAGAAGACTTGAGGTGGTACATGTCTTCCCACGATAGAGGTATAAACTGCTCAATAATTACTTCTTTCAATTATTATTTATTATTATAATAAATTAGAGAGAAAGATGGAGGCGTGGGTTGAGTGGGGATGCATGAGGGTCAGGAAATCTGAATATAAGATATTATTGAGGTTTGAAGTGGTGAGAGACGACATCACTGGTGCTTGTTCGTTAGCATGAGGGTAGGCCCCTGAGAAGTTGAACCAACGCATAGCCGCTTATCGAAGCTGAAGAAGATGATGGATGCTGTTAACTTGTGACAGTGCAGTAGAAGGCTTTCGATGTCGGCTGGGGCATTGAAAGGTTGACAAGATGGGGTGTCGAACTGACGGATCGTATATCGAAGACCGGGTGTGAATGCTAAATTTTAACGGGCGATACTGCACCCACCACACGCACCACAGCCTGTGGTGAAGACGTGCAAGCGCTGTTCGCGACCGAACAACATGGACTCGCGCCAATATAGTAGTCTTTGATAGCGTCCCGGTACTACCGAAGAGAAGAATGATTTGCCAGCCTTACTGCTCTGCCAGAAAGCTCAACACCACCTCTATTATTTACACAGTGGGAGACGCGAGGTCTACAACAGCGCATCTGCTGCATTTTATGTGACAGACGAAAACCCATCTAACGAACTCGAAAATCCGAAAACTAACCCATCCAACATCCTCTGCAAAGGCTTGACTATTTTCCTTTCTTAAAGCTCAGCGGCAGCATCCTACGTCGGCATGCACTTACATTCCCAAACACCTGAATGATACGAAAGCTTGCATCGCAAGGCTCTACCTCTCCAGCGTCGCGTCTGGTTCCAGCGGGTACGCACTCATAGCTACATTCCTTGTTAGACACGCCAAGACTCAGCCGCTATACAAGCGCATTATATATCTGCTTGCAAAATGCACACTTGTCGCTTTAACATAGGCTCCGCCATACTCTTTCTACGTGATGCTATAAGAACAAATGATTACCTCCGTTTCATTGACTCGCGGACATGTCGTACACCATTCGAATTCACTTCATGTCACTAATTATATGTCTATCACTGTCTACGTCTAAATGTAGGCGGTGCAGGGAGTGGAATGAAACCCTTCTTTTAGCCACAACTCTGGTGACAACGTCCACGATATCTTTTTCCTGTCTATGTTGCTGTTTCACACTTATTTTATTCTCTTCTTTTGTTTCACAATCAGTAACTGCCTTCTGTCGTTACGATGGTATTGGAAACATCCTCTCCACAGAATTAAGCTGCACCAAAAGCGAATGATAGGGCTTTACACACAGAGGAGGACTGACCTTTGTCGTGTAAGCGTTCTCATGTGCACTTCCCAATGAAGGAAATGCCTAATAATGATAAAGATAATGCACTTCTTAAAATGGTAACACACAGTTTCCTGTTAATACAGTTTTGTGCACACGAATAGACTGCTATAGCTGTAAGGCATAAGAGAGCTTTCTATGTTTGGTTTGGGTACGATAGGATTTCATTCTTTCCTTTTCTTCTTCTTTTTATAACTTCGACAAGTCTTATATTCGGAGCTTTTACTACGCTTTACTACGCTTCACTATAGCTTTTACTACGGAGATATTAGCCTGGCTAATGGCCAGTGAGGAGAAGGCAGAAGTAGTAGTAGTCCATATTCGGGGCTAGCTGCCACGAGTGCCACACTTTTGTGGCCGGAGAAGAAGAAGAAGAATAAGCTGCTCAGAGCTATGAAAACACCAGCACCGGAACCACGTCAGGTGCTGCCACGTTGATTGATAGGAATGAGGGACGACTACTTTTTCTCACTCAAATATTGGACTCAAACGAGACGACTCCGACCCGCATATTGCCTCCTCTCGAAACAACATCGCTATTCTTTCAGTATGGCAGTCTTCCGTGTTTCCTAATCGATTATTGCCTCCCCTGCGACAGGACAGTAAACGCGATATCGACTGGCTCTGATGACTGGAGAATACTCGCGAGAACAACCGCAAACGACGCGGCACGAATTCTAAGAATGGTGATCCAAAAAACAAAAAGAAGAAAACACGAAGAAATTCGTCAATTACAGAGCCTTCTCGGCTTCTTTTGAGCGCGTTCCTGGACGTCCCACTTTTCCCAAGCAATTATAGAACAACTCCCTTGGGTGCCTTCAAAAGTCTCTCCTATGCGGTTCAAGGAACTTCATAAATTTTGTCTCTGTCCATTCGTTGTTCCTGTTCTCTTGTGTTATTGGCACAGCCACAGTTGAGAGGCAGGGTAACTTCTTCTTCGGGGTAAGTACTGCTCGAGAGGCGAAGAGTTTTACGCCACTCTTCCAATTTTAGTTTTGTTTCGTTGCCGTTTGGTGCACAGAGGATGACCTTCAGCACCCAGCAATCAGTCGTTTTCGGTTTGCGCGCCTACACTGTGGGCAGATTGTTATAGCCTCGTTGATGGAATGTACGCTGTTTTTGGGGATATATTAATACCATCACACGTAGTCCCTACTTTCTGCCACGTCTGCCATACTTTCAAGTGTTATACCACAAAAGTACCAAAATGATTTTTTTCTTCCTTGTTTTGGGTAGACGCGGGGCACATAAATGACTTCGCGAAAGCGTAGAGAAACGTTTTCGTGTCTTGGATAGTGTCCTAAAGAGATCTTGAGGCAGTATATATTGTCTTGTCCACGTCCATCTGATGCAAGAAGTTCGCCGTTGTTTCAGACTTCCACCTTATACAGTCTCTGCATACAATGAGAGGACTCGCGTCTTCCCAGTCCTTGTCAGGCGAGTAAACCAGCCCATGCGACGTGCTGTTGATTACAATGGAATACGAAACTGTCGCATGCTAACTAATGCTGCTGTACGTTGACAGAAATCCCGTCCTTCATGGTTGGGAAAAGTTACATGCCGATCTATTCTTGACTGCGCAACGTGCAATGAAACTTGTTAGGTTAGGAAATAAGTAGACGCGGAAGAGAGCGAATGAGCCGCGGGACTGGTCCGGAAATTATCCTCTAAGGAAAGGGCAAGCATTTGGAACGGACTTTCCGGAGGGGCTGACAAGACCTTGGCACTGTTAATTTCGCTTTAGCGGACTCTGTTCGTGCTGCTTCGTGAGGTCGACGTGAGGCCAATAATGTGGTGCGTGCTGTTTCGCGTCTGGCCACTTTCGATTATCTGGGAAATGAACCATGCTGCCCATTCCCAGGGGATATTCGTGACGTGACGCTCCACGCTGCCTCTTCACTCTTTATCTGCTCTGTCTGTTACTACTGTGGCGAAGCAGTGAAGGAAAAGATTGACGTCACAGCCCTCGGGAGCGCTTTCTTTGCTTTGTGCTCTGTGAAGCCAGCGATGACAGCTGTGGTGGGGACGCGGTTATGTTCAGTGTCAAGAATAATGATCCTGCCCGCTATACAGCGTTAGTTGAACCGATCTCGGTGTTCACGTATTATGAGGATTTCACGGCTACCTGCGTAGGTGACACACATCCGCATCGATCCGTATAAAAAATCCGCAGCGATGTTGCGCTTTAATTAAATTATGACGCCGTTTCGGCTTTGCCAGTAAATGGAAGTTCGATGCTCACGACATCACGTCTCCCCAGCTATACCATGTTCCATTACATAAACAGGTAGCTGGATGTATATTAGGTTACTCATATGGGTCTTGGCGAGTGATACTCTTCGCTCGTGTATGGTGTAAGTAGAAGAATACAACGTATCGTCTTTTGCCGCAACACTGACGAAGGGAAAGAGGCACGAATTCGTAAATGGAAATGGTCTTGGGAAGAGATATATAGACTTCGCCGTGACGCAGTTCTTGCTGCTGGTTTCTTACAGCTCACTTTTATGATTATCAGTAAACCACACCGCACACCCAAGCGGCACAATGTACTGAAACTAGGGTGGAATAGGGGTGCACGAATGTATCAAGGTTGCTTTTGAAGTTCGTGGCACGTTAGAAAGATAGCGACAAAAAGATGACGACCTGACGACCATGCACCCCTATTGCACCCGACTTTCAGTACATTGTGCCGCTTGGGCAATTGGCCTATGAAATTACGCCTTCAGCAATGACCGTCTTAGATGCACACGAACGAATGAGGGCAGCTCTTCATGACATCGCTCTTTCGTACTTTTCTTCGACTCGTACACAACCATAATGCTGCATCACATCTCGTATTGTAGTGAATAACTGCTGCTTTGATTGCCTCCGGAAACGAGCACCATGTTTTTCACGCGGGTAGCTACTTGTCCCTTTTTTGTCCGACCTATCAGCCGCTTCGTGTGCGCGAAAGAGCGCGTACGGACAGCTGATATTTCATGCCCATCCCCTGCATAAAAAGGAGCGAAAAGGGGAACGGCAGCCTCACGCTGAAGT
>JARGYV010098631.1:0-20729 GCA_029532675.1 Ornithodoros moubata
GAGGAAACCGTTTGACCTCGTGAGTGCGTGGTGGTGTATCTTTAATATGCCGTCGTAAAATAGGGTACCGAAAAATCTTGTCAGGGCTCCTTTAACAATGAGTTAACAAAAATTCAGCAACATGCACTTTCTTCTACGGCACCTTGCTGCAGCTCTGGCACTTCCTTGAGGATGACAACCGTGTACTGTAAAGTTTTTCTTCAGTGCCCACAGTCGGAGAGCTAAGTGCGCAGCAAAACATATTTCGTATCCGAAAGAAATTCTTGGGGTAAACATTTAATAAGCAGGATGGTGCCTAAGGTAGATACCTTCTCTCCTCAAGTGGGTGTAACTCTTATTTTCCGGCCGTCGAATGCACCGCTTGCAGGTTTCGTGACATTTCTTCATCGAGTATCCGTTGTGGGAAAAAAAGCAGGCAAGTTCGTCGTCTTGCCAACGCCACGGACAGCAGCTTTTCCTGTTGACACTGATGGATTGCTAAAGGAGCGTGTCTTTCCCCCATGCAAATGTGCGTCCCCGCCATCGTTGCCATGTCGTGTGGCGCGTGAGGCCCGATCGTTCGCCGAGCTTCGTTCTCCGCAGGTAATTATGCGTTCACGTTTTCGCGGCTCAACTGCGCACCGTTGTGACGTTCTGAACTTGTGGTGTCGCGTGTTTACGATTTTTTATTTGTTTGTTTTTATTTATTGCTTAGGATGTTCTGCGTTCCACATGGTCGACTCTCCGCGTGAACTAGACCATGACGGTGGTAACTTTCCGTGTCCTCCCAGGCTGTAGGGTTGTATCCCGACGTCAGAGGGCTTAAAATAGGGCTTAAAATCTGACGTCGACTTCTGCGCTTGAGTTTGGTGGCGGCAATTTGACTGTGGTTCCATACATTCCCGAGGTCTTGTGTCAGCCAGTTTGGCAGTGTTTTTCTTATGATGTTAGTCCTTTTGTGCCCACTTTAATGTCGGACTATCGTGTGTGGGCCTTTAACGATGTCAGCCTGTCGACCGGTCATCCGCTTTACTGGCTGTTGGGTGTCATTAACTGACGAACAAAAGCAAGGCGGTCAATTAAAGGTCGGAGAGCAGCGGAACACCACCCAGGGCACGCGTAGCTCCTAATTATGGCTTGTCGCGGAAGATGCATGGGCTCCGGATCACCTGTCCCCGCGCCTCGCCTTGATTTCCCTCGTGGCCTTGCCTCTGCAGAGTTCTGACTCTGTGCTCTTCGCTCCTTGAGCACACTTCCGCTGCTGCCCTGCATACTGCCAAGCCGGAGAACTTAGTCTGGGCCCGCGAACGTAATCGGTTCATCTGCTGCATTCGGGCCCGCGCGTATTTTGTTGGCAGTGTTTTTTTTTTTTTTTTTTCTGTACAGCCTCCTTTCGATGCCGAATAGGCAAATGCGCTACGTAAGTATGCAAAAATAATGTCGGTTCATGTGGACAAGCTTCATTTTTGCTATCTACTGGTCGGTGTTAGCTCGAATCCCACTGCCGGCTTTCCTGCCTGTGGATTTTTCCCCTGTTACCATGAGATTTTGCAGAAGTATGTCGACACATTCCCCTTGAAGTCGACCCAGGAGGCACACTGACCTCCCCCTCCTTGCTGCTATCCTGTTCTCAACTATCCGCATATATACGCTGCTGATGGCCACAGTTGCCTTGCGGCGCTAACTCTTTCTTCTTTCTCCGTATAAGTATAGCAAAAGAGCGTTGCAGCGCTTGATTCCCAGATATAGTAGTTTTTTTTTTTTTACCTTTTGTAATGATGGGAGAGGCTTGGGGATTTCTTCCACTATATATGGGTTCTTTCTGTCCAAGCATTATCGTGCGATTGGGATCTGGACGCGGTAAGTGATCACGTATCTTCGGTTCGGACTCCTTGAAATGTTTCATGTATACGCAGTCGAGCGTTATAACTTATAAGCCACGTTCGATGTCTTTTCGCTTAATGTGCCCCTCTTCTAAGTGGTTCCCCCGCACTATCAAAGTTTAAGTACCTCCTCCGCAGTGCCGTAAGCCCCGTTTCAGTTCTGCGCCTTTTCTGTTCCGCAAAATAAATAATCCAGCGCGCTCGCCGGAGCACAGCGAGCTTTTGCCGGCTGGTAATTATAATCTCTCTAGCGATTGGTTACCCCCTGAACGGGATTGCTTCTTATCGTGTTTAATCCAGCTCTTAATAAATATGCTGCCTAGGGCAGGGCCGTGGCCCGTTTCTGGCGTCCCGCCGTCGTCGAAATTGTCGTTCATTCTGCGCTATGCCGTTGAACAGTTTCCCTGAAACTGATTCGCCGGACTCTGTGGCTTCCTTGGTAGCGTGTCCGCCTGTCGATGCCAAGGTTACGGGTGCGAACGGTCCGGGGACTCCAGTTGTTCGGTGGCAGGGTAAGAATACTTCAGGCATGTCATCTTCCACGAGGGATGTGAAATACGGTGGGCCTTGTTTCGATTTTAGCGTGCGTCGGAAAATGTTTTCCTGGCGTTAGCGTGTCTGCGCTTTGTCAGAGCCTGGGTGACGTGGTTAGGTCCCCCGTGGGCGAGTGACAGGGTCCCATGACGGTGTGCGGGTTATGTGACTCCAGAGCGTAGAAAAACTACTCTTTAAATTGCATTGATATCCTAGGCTGTGGAGTAACGAGACAGCTCACGTGACACGACTCCAGCCGGTCCTTCACCCTTTTGTGCGCAACGCGGGTCGAATCTGTTTGTGGCCGCTATGTTGTACCCTTGGGGATGCGACGAGCGTATTTCGAGACTCTTATGCAGTAGCGCAATTGCAGCCATAGCCCCAGGAGCCAGAATCGATGTAGGCCTGCTGCTCACCTTATACCGTACGCGCATTAATGAACGTCCCAATGACTTCCGCACGAACGTTCGGGAAGAACTTCAGGTACTTGGGTTCACGTTGATAGGATGGCATAAACGCAGGCAACCTGGTGAACAAAATCGCCCAAGCTCAGGCTTATTTTGTTCATATGGAGTTCGGTTCACGTCTTCACCCACGCCAAATGAAGTATGGTGACTCCTGAGTACTTTTGTGCGTTCATTCTTTTCGATGGGAGAGTTGCTGTTGCCGCCGAAATTTAGCGATTTCGCACAACCTGTAGTGGGGTTTCTGGGTGACGTGACCAGCCCTAAGAGATTCAGTACCTGATACGTGGGTTTGTATAGCTGTTAAAGCAGGGATACAAATGGTATTTTTTTTAGAATTCCGTAGGTTTTACGACAAGCTATTGTTTGAAGTGAGTCACGAAATAACCCCAGTGAGAAAAACAGGAGCTACCTGCCCTGTTTTATGGTGGGGAACGTTTGATACTGGTCTGCAGTGTCACAGGTTGTGACATTTATGAGATTGTGAAGCAAGGAACGTTCGAACACTGATATTTGAGCGCTCGAAAAATACGTACCCAGTTTGCGCGCGCCAAAATCCTTAAGGGAACTTGCTTCTTGGTTCCAAGAGAGCAGCTTTTGAGTGACCGTAGGGATTCCTTCTTCGATCTTTNCTTTTGTGCATTTGTTTTCCTTTGAACGTGGCAGTAGCCCCTCCACCCCACCCCAATCTTTTTTTTCATCATTAATGTGTGTACTAGCGACCATATTAAATCCCTGTTTGCCCGTTGCATTTAGTGCATTTCGATGCCATTTCTCGCGCGGCGATGTTCCGCGAAATGGGAGCCTTCGTGGCGCATGCCGCCTAAGCGCAGTCTTATGTTCCAATAAGGACTGCAAAAATATGTCTGGCGAAGACTGGAACTATAGCTAATGACCCTCGTTTGTGTCGGCATACTGACGAGTCTTACGCCTCTGTAACGGCAGCTAATGCAGGAGCGCTTCCTCATGTCGTTTCTTTCGATCACCACGTTTCAACGCTTTTTTTTTTTCTTTTTTTTTCGTCGTTTGCTTCGTGTCTCCTTCGAAATGAGACCGGCTAACAAATGCTGCCGCTGAGACAGTTCAGTTCTTTTCGAATCAGCCCGGAATGGAAGACTGTGCTTTCAGCATCGAGTTTGATTTCTGGTACACGCTCGTGCACGTGGCCTGACAGGAAGCAGTCAGCCGTAACAAAATTGTCAGTCCTGTTCGTAATACAGTGCGTCGTTTAGTCGACCCGGTACGGATAAGAAAATCCTTTTGTATGCGTGCGTGTGTGGTCAAAGCGTTTGGGTAGGCTGTTATAAAACCGCCCGATGTTCGCACTTTCGTTATGGTGATCGTGTTGCATCGCAGCCACACAGGACCAGCTACGGGTTTCCTTTTTCCGTTGTAGAACTTTCGCGTAGACTTGAGGCTGTATTATACACTCAAAGTGCATTGTATACGAAAGACATAAAAAAAAAAAGGCGTGTGGGTAAGTCTCTTCCCTGCCTCGTGGGCCTGTCAGAAACCTTATCCGCGAAATTCCTCAACGCTGTTATAAAGTCCGGCACGATTGTAAGGCGAATAAAGTTTTAACGTTAAACAACCTCGTGCGTGGGTTGTTGCTGATTACTGCGCTTTCTTGTGGCATCTTATTTGACAGCTAGTGGTTCGGCGGCGGTGTCCGAGTTTGAGCCACTTGTAGACGGAACCCATTAATACGCTTCACCGAATGTCTCATCTTGTTACCAGGGCGCGAGACGTTAATTATTCCCGTTGAGGGTAGGTCGAGGGAAGTTAATTTGCGGGTCGCTGTCTGGAAGCAATGTCATTATAAGCGTTGCCTTTTCGCACTTTTTGATTTTTCTTTTCCTGTTGCTGTAAACGACCTATCCTAGGGAAGCCATTTTCTTTTCTAGTCGACGAAGTGGGGAAGTGACGAAAAAAAGAAGCGAGTTCGCTCTTCCCCTCTTTAGGATAGCAGGTGGGTTGCGTTGTTGCACTGCGTTGTTTTTGCTTTGAAGGCAAACATTCGGGGGGAAACTGGAAGCTGAGGAGTCAGTCCCAAACTTTTTGTGAATTTACATCTTAGTCGGCCACCGGCTCGCACGTAATAACGCGCACAACGTTGGTGGATTAAAAGCCCAACGTCGGCACCTTTTCGCGAAGGCGATAGCGATCGTCACCAGCACCACTCTGAAAGTATAAATATATATCATGTACAGTACTCAGGGCCATTGGGTTAAACACTGCTCCTTGACAGTACTCTTTCACCTGGGCTTTATCCGGTTATGCCGTCCCCTCTTTCTGAGTACACTTGTTTCGTTAGGATCAATACGTAAGCTGTTCCATTTGTGTGAGAGCTGTCGGCACGCCTTCCGACATCGCGGAAGCGCTAATTATCGAGGAAACTGAAGCGTTCTTTAAGAAAATACTTTCTCCTGTATCCGGAAGCGACGATTTGAATCACACAAAACACTTCATCGCAATTAGCGGTTGTCGAGGAGCAGTTGAAAGGCGTCGGCAGAGTGGTGCGTTTTTCTTTTTCCGTTTTCCCTGGGTGCCGCCTGTCGCGCCTTTCGTTATTCCCTGCTAATAACGCGTGCCTGCTTGCGTATCGATCAGCACAGCGCGTAACTTGTTCGAGATATGGTACATGCCTTTCGAATTTCTCCGGTAGGGCTTAGTTTCCTGGAATCTACTGTGCCGTTTCAAAGCACATGTAAAGAATAATACGTATACTTTGCTGTTGGTGCAGCCGTTGAGGAATTAGCGATCACCTCGCTCGCAGAAGTGTATTTCGTGACGGTACCGCTCATTGATAGTATGTGCACAGTGGTGCCACTAGTGTTGGAGTAGTCTGAAGCCTTCCAGTCTCAGTACCGAATAGTGTTGTTCGTGTCCGCGGCATTGAGAGGAATGAACTCACGTTTGGCGTGCTTCTTTCGCATCATCAGTTTCAGGGGCAGCGCATCCTAAAGAATAGGGAGCTGAAAGTTGCGAGCCGTCAGTGCGCAGGCCCAGAACGCAAATGGAGTGCGTACGTAGCAACAGTACCAGCGGACGTACGGTAAATCCGGAAAATAGCGTACTTCCCCGAAGTGAGTTTCCGTCGTTCTCGACTCCGACGAGACTTCGCGAGCGCGCGAGCGCTGCGCCATTTGCGGACGATAGATAAATAGGACGTGCAGTCGTCTGACTTAAAGATATCCGAAGGTAAAATAAATGCGTCTTGTTCGTGACTTCAGTAGGCTCACGGCAAACGGTGGTGACTGGAGTTTCCCGCACGTTTCCCTTCTGTAAGCCTTACTTGTCATAGCCGTATTAACGCACTGGTTGAGAGGTGCGAACTGCGTAGCGGTAATTGCAGCGGAAGAAAATGTACGATGCTCAAAGCGCATGGCTAACTCCTCCGGCAGCAGCCATTCGGCCATAATCTGACTTGACCAAATGCGCGCTATGGAAGTGATCAACTGCGTGGAGACAGCATGTACTCGGTGCTGTTATCAATGGGGCGATGTATGTGCCGGTTTCATAGCCTGGACCCCATTTTTAGCGTTGAACCTAACGGTTGGCGCGGTCTTATCACTGCTGTTGAATATTTTGCGAGGCTGTCCGGCCATTTCTTTTAATGAATTGGCGCACTGTGGCACACTTTAATTTGCCGGGAATCGTTCTCCCCTCCCACGAGAGCAAGAAAATTCTAATTCTGAATGCGTGGAATTCGCTCTCGCAACCTGCCTACAAATAAGGCAAAGTGCCATTAACATGAATTTGCCACATCAGCTAGGAGCGGCAGCTGGGCCTACCCGGCCCCCCTAACAACAAGCGGCCCATAGATAAACAGTGAACACAATGATTTTGAGTGGCGCTATGCATGAGTAATAGGCAGCTGTGATAAGTACTGGGCCGCTGGTTTCCTCTGCTCGCGCCTTTTCTCTTAATTTACATTGATGGACGTTTTTGTTTGTTCGTTATTTTTTTCCAGACGCGCGTTTAGTTGGGAGTTTTTCTTTTCCTTTCGTATTTCATGAGCCGTAATTGAGAGTGGGTGGCCCGTAATCTTCTGTTCGCTGTCTAATTTTTGAAAGTGGTTCGGTTGACTACGCATTCGTTTTGGCTCTGTTTGACAGCTTCTATTCCTTGATGCGTTTGGTCAGAGCTGTAGTGTGCTGGCTGCAAAAAAACAGGAGGCCATATAACGCTCGCGTCTCTGATGGGCGTCTCTTAATAAGCTTATTAGAAGTATTCAGACAAAAACGTTGTGTTGCGACAGTGAGTACACGCTTAAAGTATGAGACCCCCCCCCCCTTTTTTTTTTGTTTTCGGCCATTTATTTTTATGATTAATTAATGGTAACGCTTTGATAGCTTGTAGTTTAAAGTCCGTAAACAGTCTACGGCGTGTGGATCTAATCTATAGCATCTACAGTGTAGTGGTCGCTTGAGGGAAGGATTACAAAACGTGGCTTCCACATCCAGGAGTGCTTGCTCTAAATCCGTCGCAGATGAGACACATGGTACTGAAACCCGCAGATTGCGCAACAGCCGCACGGACAAGATGACTGCAAGCTACAAAGCAGTTCTCGCTTTCATTTTTCAGTCAGTGGTTGCCCAAAGTGCGTGCTTCAGTATGATTAGGCAACTAATGCCATCTCCATGTTTTGACTTGTTGACGCGTTGATTTTCACGCACTGGGATCAGGTCCGTGAAACGCAAGGGACACGCATCACGACGTTTCATCGTTCCCTTGTTTACCTGCCGAACTTTCAGGTACATTAAATCGTTATGCCTAAGTGTTTCAACAGAGACGAACGTCGTTTCCGGTGAACAGCTTTCGAATGAAATTCACTTGGTCTGGATGGTTAGGAGACGGTCCAGAGTGGGGTCTCGTGTGAAGCCTTGGGCCACTGGATTCGTGATGCCGCGATTTTCGACCATTCCAATGGCCGCCATTTGAGCCCGGAAATGTTCCTGCGTGCTGAACAGGGAAGGACATTAACAGGAAGCATTCGGGCCACGTCGCCAGTCTCTATTCCGGCGATGCACGAGCTGTTTCGCCACAGCACAGTGGACCACATAGATTAGCGGTTGATTCACGGGGGCAGGCCTTGTCTGGCCGTGCGATACGGGCCCTTCCCGCGTACCTCGTTACGATAAGGTGGTTCTGTGCTCCGGAATAGTCGTGATAGGAGCCCCGTCCGGCCGACGATGGCGACTGATCCCCTCGGGCATCCGACAGCTATTGTCCTGCCTCCGACCTGCGGTCGCTGTGTTTGGGCAAATGCGTTGCAATGCCGATTGCCTTCGCCCATTAACTTTGCCTTGCCTTTTAATTTACATTTTATTGCGCATGTGTGTACGCAATCTATAAAGTTACCACGTGTGTGCTGCTTTATGGGCTTAAATTATTATTGCCCTGTAGGGCGAACCCTTCTAATAAAGTGGTTCACTTAAGAATCCGTTCCGCGATTTGGGTTTTCTTTTTTTCTCTCTGCATTAAACTCGTTTCCTTGCGTCGCCTCCGGTGGTATCCTCCTTTCTCGTTTCTGTGAATTCATGTTACTTTGTTTTTGAAGTCGTACGAAACTGTGTTACTTCGTTTTCAAGTTGTGCAAAACCGCAAGCAGCTGGTAATACCTAACTTCAAATATATGCAGTTTTGTATATTGTAAACCTGCCTTTGACTTAATGAGCGAACGTCTATTTACCTTAGGGGACCTTTCTCACCCTCTGCGATTGTTCGCGAAGCAATGCCGTAAAATGGGATCTTATGGATTGTGCTGCGTATAGGCGTCATTCTATTTCGCCTTCGTCTTCCTTTGTGTCCCCTGGGTTATCGGAAAAGGGGGATTGGTGGTTCGGACGGTGCTTGTTGAACACTGCAAACACATCGTGCTTTGTTGTCGCGGATCTAGGTAAACAGTTACTCATATTGGCCGCAGTTTACATTGCCTTGGCGCGAAACGACCTTCTACCCTGCAAGCGTTCGAAGAAATCTGCTGGCCGCAATTTTGTCTCTTCTCGGCAACTTGCGCACGACTTTCGTCTACAAATTGGCTGACATAAGTGAAACATTGTTCACAGCTAATGCTGAGACTGTTTATGTGTGTGTGTCCCAGTCGTTCGTTGCGCTACTTGATTGTTGAAAGCCTGCAGCGCTCTGTTCTTCCGACAGTTGTAGAAGTTGCTTCTGATTAGAGCGTACAAGGGTCCCGACACTATCTTGAGCAGCCCGCTTTCTTCGGCGCGCCTTTGTTTTCTTCGTATACTTTTACTGTAATCAGCATTAATCACTATCTTGTCGGCTTTTCAACGCTTTGTTTTTTTATTATTATTGGCAGGCGTTAAAAAGAAAAATCGCGACTTTGATGCTGGCATTTCGTTGATAGCTGTCGGAAATGTTCTCAACCCTGAAGAGGCTCGGCGAATCAATCATGTAGCTCAGTTAACGAGCTTTTAGACAACCCTGCTGCTGTCACCCACTAAGTTTTATAATAGACTCCAGCGCATTTCTTTTAATTAATTTGTGCGGGGTTGCCTTACATTGCTTCTCTTTCCGCCGGCATTCATAAAACGGTTATTCCTAGTCCTTTTTATGTATGTATAACCTCCTCCCGAGAGAGATCAGTCAAGCAAGCGCGTGTTGTAAAGTTGGTGGCCGTCCTTTCCTCGGGGCTAATTACTTTGGCTGACATGCAGCCCTGGCCGATGTTCCCGGCTTCGCGTCGCTTGTGCTCTTCATAACGGCAGGTACAGCAGAAGTACATCTCGTCCATAGAGTTGCCCTGGCTTTATTAGTCTTTTTCGTCATACACATTGGGAGCAGTTGCTTTGAGCTACTCTTATATCGTTTGCGTACATTGTGATCTTGCTGAATGAGGCCGAAACAGGAGAGGCGTTGCTTTCCGGCACCGACTCGTTTAGCTGCTCCAAATATCACGCATTACGTTGAAGTGCTATTTGCGAACTGGCTATACCAAAGTGGGTTTTAATTGGGAAAGAAGCACAGAAGTGGAACACCACGCTGAAGGCGCATTCTTTACACTGCTTTCGGAGAGCTTGTTAAAGCTTTTGCGTTATTTCTCGCGTCCTTCCGATTCAGTCAAAAGGAGTTGTACTCGCCCGCCCTCGTACCTATCTGTGAGATGGATCTCAGTGTTGTGCGTAATGGTCTCAACCTCTTTAATCTTCGAGTATGCTTCATTGGGCACGATTGTCTGACATCGAAATATCGTGATCAATTCATTGAAGGCACCATTAGGATGCCTTGCCGGAATCTTATCTGCTGCAGGACGTCAAACACTAAAATATCGTGCCGGCAGGAGCGCAAGAAATTGCACTCCCGTTAGCGCCCGATAAGAGATCACGAGATCGACATTACAGGCACGTTTGTCCAGTACAGTGCTTAATTATGTATAAGCTGTGCGGAATTGGTGACGTGCTGCCTATTACTCGCGACTGTTGCTACAGCTTTGTCGTTAGTGGAGGAGTTGTTGCAAATAGCAGTTCTGTACAAAAGCTGACAGTACCTCCGCACCCTTGCTAATCCTTTGTCTTGTGTTTTCTTTAGTGTCTGTTCTTCTGTTTCTTCCGGACGCCTTGTTAATTACGTGTGGTTTATCTTTTCAGGTAAGAAGCAGAACCTTGTGCGCTTCCTTGGAAGTTCGGCAAGGCGTAAGAATTACAACCATTACCCGTAGCATGCACTTCCGTGCCACTAAATGGGCAGCACACTTCGTCAGTTGCGTGTAGGGGGGTAACGTACCTCTTAAAATTCGCGAGTTCTATCTTAAGTGTGCGAGAGACATTTTCTGTTTCGCCCTTTTAAATTATGAACACTTGCGTGTGCCTAGCATTCGGAAGAATGTTGGACTTGAATAATTTTCCGAGCTTATTACTATTTATCATTAATCGTCGTGAATAGAGTGCCTTTAATTAAACTTCGAGGTAGACGATATTTTCCCTGCCGCACTACTTATTCCCAGTGACTTATTCAGATTGCCTTATCGCTGCAGAATTGATGCTCATTAAAAATTTCACGTGTCCGTTACCGGTAAGATATCTACTCGCGCACATGCATGTTGTATTACCCTGGTGCTATTTGAAACCATTTTTATCATGCAGTCGGGGCTAGATAGAACACATGCTTCTAATGCAGCAAAGAAAGCGTGCGAGCGAGCTGTGTGTCCATATTCCCATAAGAGAAGCTTGTCTGAGGACGTGAGGAATAAGGAATGGAAGACGATGTGCTACGAGCACACTATGCTATCAAATTTTATTGCTGTGGATAGAGCAGCAGAGTTGTGTGACAGTCGGCGGTAGTATAAATATGCTCGTTTTCACAGCGTCCAATCTCAAGGACAGCTTTATTGTTACGTATGTCAGGAACGGCATTCTTCATACGAGTTAATAGGAGGCGAGCAAAACGAACTGCAGTACCTGCGAGACTGGCGTACCCTGTTGCCGTTGGCGACTTGAACCGACACCACCGTCCTCGGCGATTAGGGCGTCAGCGTAAAGCCCGTAAATCAGGCATTCTTGCTTTGTACGTCTCATACTGTGCTCACATGTTTTTCATTTTCGATCAAGGCTGCGGCGAAGTGACTCGAGACTTTTGTCGGGAAGAATTCTTTAAATCGTCCATTACCATGAACCTTCGAGACTTTTGTTAATAGTAGCACCGACCTTAATGGTGGGGTACCGACCAATCACTTCCGTACTTTGACACGTGGCCTATCACGTAAGTTCCTTCCAAGCCCGTTCTTTTCTTCCTCAAGGCTTTGTGCTCGAATGGCTTCCGCTTAATGGGAGTCGTGGGCGGCGTGAGAACACGCAGTAAATAATTTGACGAAGGAAGCGATTTTTACGCAAAAATTATTACGGCACTAGCGTACTTTTTCACGCGGTGGCGTGCCTTAGAGGTCGCTGCGCAAGGCCTAAACTGAACACAACGGATTTCTTGCGTGCTGTCGATACCGATCTTTATTCTCCGTAGGCCGCTGTGTAATGTCTTAAGTTCATTACACAAGTGTGTGGTGAAACCCAGGTCTGCGTTACTAGAGAACAAAGTCCGTGTAAACTCGAAAAAAAAAAGAAGAAAAAAGAAGAAGAGGCGATCTTTGTTCTCTGCCAGAAATCGCGACCGTCTGCCATGGATCGATCAAATCTGGAATTCCTCCCTTCTGTGCCTCGCTGCACTGACTTGATTCCGAGTATAATCTTTCCAACTCTTTGTTTTTCCCTACCAGCCTGCACCCCCTTATATACACAAGGTACTGCGCTTTCATGTGTGCATGTTGTGTAAGGACAAAGAGAAGCTGCTCCCCTCGGTAGGAAGGAAGAGAGGGGGAAGCATCGATTGACTTGGCCACTTTTGTCTACTTTTGTCGTTTGAGCCATATTCTTGTCCACTTCTTCCGATCCTAAGCGATGAGGTGGAAGGGATAAGTTGAGGGAGATATATGGCAAGATTCACTCTGGGAAGGAAGGCACTCTTCCCGAGTTTATTATGGTGTGTAGCTTTTTTGTTTGATTCACGTACGTTTCCTTTCCGACTTCGTGGATGGGGAGAATATTATGTCTGCACCTGGCGCTGCGCGCTTTCGTTATGCTTTCGATTTTTCCGCCGCGCAAGAAGAGAGCACGAATTGAGAGTCGAATGTAAAAGTCCGCCGTCAAATAACTCTGCTCCCGCAAGCAGCGCCCGTTGTGAAGCACCTTTTTATACATTCCCACACTATATATGGATTGTATAGATTGCTTTTCGGCTTTAGGCTGCACTCGGCTCTCTTCAGATTTTCATTAATCTATGCTAGCACCAGCTACTATTTTAGGCCTACCGTTTGGCGGCATACAGGGGATTAGTATGCCGTTCTCTGGTATTTATTTTCGATTGATGGGATGAGGTTGTGGCGAAGGATTTGTTTACTTGGCTCCATGCGGCTCAGGCTTGCGACATATATGAACGGAGACAAACGCTTAGAAAGGGCAGTGACTGAACACCTGTTTCACACTGGCACCACTTCCAATGCAAGCGTGGAGGATTTTTTCTCACACGTTTTTCATGTCTGAGAGGGCTACAGAGAGGATCGCGTAAGTTTGTGCCCAAGTACGGCCTGTAGTGCGGCAAATATTTCATGGACGAGGGACGAGACGTTTGATTGCGTCGCGATTCGATTAAGCCTGAATCCGGAGCAACTTCTTGCGCTAACTCAGCAGGACAACATTGACTGATTACGTTTCTGATTACGGAGTGTAGGCGCCTCCCGCCATTGGTGGTTTGAGCCTTGTACCTCTGACCAGGCAGCCGCACAACCTTCAGCCGTGCGCAGGGTAGCGCTTGAGCCTTGATTTCGCCTGGTCAGTTATGTCGAATACTGCTGTCCCGAAGCGTGATAGCATGGGGATCATTATGCTGCCACTATTTTCCGTAAGGGTTAACCGATGTGGAAGGGCTCTATATTTACCGGCCTATGTTGCGCAGGCAAAACGCAAAGCGCCAAGAGCGTATTTCAGCGTTTCATTCCGTTAGTCACCGAAATTAGTAGTTTCCCCTTCAAGTTCCTTTCTTTTTTTTATATATATAGAAAAGTATGTCTGCATAAATGTGCCCTCAAAGTTAGAGTTCAGTTCCTGCACGTAATCTTGCCCCCGGACGCTAACAAAGAAGAAATACGTGTTTCTTTACGGCTGAAAAAAGAAGACGCCGTTTCGTACATTGTGTTCCCCAGTGCTTTCCATTTTTCTACCGGGTAGCGCGCGGCTTAGGAAAGAACGTTATTTATATTAATGCTAGTCAGTTTCATTGTTCCTGCTTTGGCAGCGTAGAGTTGATGAAGTTCTTTTAAATGAAAATTTGGCTGGTGAAGCGAAGGGGAGTCTGCTGTCCCCTCCACTTGTCTTAGAGAAATCGTACGCAGGCGTTTGATTTAAACAAACGACCCCATTCATTGTTTCCACTTCTTCCGTTCTGTGCTCTCACTGGTGCGGATGGCCCTTGCTCCTCTCTGCTTCGCTCCATCCTCCGCTACTCGTCGTTTTTGTCTCTCTCCAGAAGCGAATAATAAATAATGAACGCAGCAGGAGTTTGTGTGGCGGGGCAACGGGGCGCTGAAAATGACGGGATCCATATACGTTGGCGATGTGTTTGTATTTAAGGAGCCTGGAGAAGAGCACCACACGGAGAGAGAAGGAAGTGCCACCGAGTGCTATGAGGGATCGATCCCTGTAACGATATACGCTATGTGCTGAGGAGGGGGGAAAGAAACACTCGCATGCAGTTCAAACCCTGTGTTCGAGCTGGGTTTTTTTTTATTTCCGGCTTTTTTTATGTATGGACGTTCTTTTCACCTGCTTCTCGTTTTATCGTCTTTTTTTTTTTTTTTGTCTTTTTTTTTACGCCTGCCTTCGTTGCATCGAAATTGAAGAGGAGAAATATGTACACGCAGGGGGTCGGGTTCTTCCGCCTTTCCAGATCGATTAACATCTCCGATTCGCGATGTCGTCGCGTTTTTTTCTTCCCCTTTTTGGCTGCCTTCCTTTTTTCCCCCTTCATAGCGTGTGTCATGTTGGTTTCATTAGGTATGTTGTACGAAGTGATATGTACGCAATTCTCACTCTTACGGGAGCTTTCTGAAGTCATGCTAAAGTTAAAGACCGCTTCTGTATATAAATATATTTATTCACAGCGAAATTCGTTCATCCGCCTTGTCTACTCTCTGCCGGCCTTTGTTGGCGTAGCAAGACACGCTGGGATGTGGATACGACGGTATACAATGAAAGTGACAAGATATCCGCTCTAGATTACCCCCCCCCCCCCCCTTATAACAGCCGCTCTGGATGCTCGTGCCTACTTGTAACCTACCTTGCTCAACCTCCCTATGTTTCCTTGCCTAAACCTTACATACAGTTTCTCCTTGATATCAAATAGCCTTGTTTCACATGTTTAGCGTTTTCACTTGGTCTGCCCGTGGTGCGCTCCGCAGATTAGTTTCCGTGCTTTGATTTTGTACATTTTACCGCAACCGCAAGTAGTGTTCGGTTTCAAGCGCGTCGTTAACTTGACATCTCGCCGTCGTCGTTGGTCGCAACGCTCCGCAGCGTGCGCCGACAAACACGTCGTCTCTAATAAAGTAAACAACGCAGCTTCCTTCTCTGGTCTGTTTTGTGAACGGCGCTTTCCGAAAGCTCAATTTATATATTTACCATTTCCAACACCTTTTTCTTGCCTCTCAATGTCACAATACTGGTTACTCACCCAGCGTAGAACCGCGTGTCGCGCCGCCCGGAAATAGATACCGTTGCGGAAGTCTCATTGAATTGAGCCGTTGTCCTGTTGTCGCATGGTGCAGCAGTAAGTCTTTCCTGTGCATCAGTCATCGCCGGTCGAAGCCTCTTGGTTTAATTGACGCCGCCATAATTGATCATTTTGTTTTTCCTGTTCTCGTCGCCGTCGTCTCCTGTCGAAATGCGACGATTGATTTTGAGTGCTCTCGTTCAGCCCGTGAATGGGCTATGCCGTAATTCGAGGACGTCCCGAAATTGGTGAACTACTCTCCATTAACGATACTGTAAATGGCGGTGTTTCAATGTCGAGAATGGTGCAGTGTAGCACGCGCCGAAATTTATTCGGTCATGCTGGGCTTGCACGAAGTGACTGTCCGCCCATTTAGGTCCGCGAGTCCTACCGAAAATGCCGGTGACAGAGATGGACCTTGCAGTAGCCGAGCGGCGTAAAATTAGTTCGCATTTCTTAGCTTCTCTCAGGTCCGTCAACGAAGTGCATCGTCTCAAATGCGTTTCGCAATGGCTTATGTCCTGTAAAGCGTGCTTTGCCTGCATGGCTTATGAGTTTCAAGTGAAGCCTGCTTGACGGCGTTAAGGGCGACCGCATTGCACATATTTTCGATCGCGAGAGCTGCGTCTTACTCCCAGAACTAAATTTCGCGCACCAAACCGGATTGTACGGCGCAAAAGCCTACATCGGAGCAGTGTTGGTATTTCACGCACCAGCACAGCTTCGGGTGCCCATAGCAACCAATCAGCGAGCAACACCGCGATAGCAACACAGCTCAGAAGGTGAACGGCGGAATAAAATAGTTTGCTTAGGACATTCCATCGAAAACTAATTCACAACAGGCAGCAAATCAACGGAGCACGTAAAAGATAGCGCCGCAGTTGAAGTCTGCCGGAAAATTTCCAACGTTGTTTAAAAGTACAAGCCAAAACTTTTGTCACTTCTGCGCGTTTTGTTCCATCTGCATCGTGCGTTTTGATTCGCGTATTTTTGCACGACACGTGGTAGAAAAACGTTACGCGTAGCGTGCCACGCTTTGAAATACATCCCGTGCGGGCCGATCTTTATGCATCCTGTAGAGCGTGCTTTGCCTGCATGGCATACGCGTTTTTATGTAATGCCTCATTCGAAACTCGGCATTGTCATTGTTGGCATTCGAATTGCATTGTAGTGGAAGACGCATTGATGAAACCTTTTCACGTGAATTTACATAGAATCTTCGACGGAAAGGAATATTTATTACCCGCTTGAGCTAAAACTCACCGCTCAGCAACGGATATGCTGCTGTGTCAGTTGGACCCGTCATCAAGGACCGGCTAACTATCAAATGACGATAGATGTGATACCTCCTAATACGACGGCCGGACCACATCACCTTGATTCGTTTGGTGAGTTCATTAGTTGAGGCCTCCCCTAATGTTTCTCTGGTGTTCGGTGTTTCCTTTTGTAGAGATATTCGTACCACCGGTCCCTATTGCGTCCACCATTCCCCGCTGTGGTAGGGAAGCCAACGCGAGTTACAGTATTTTGTACGACAACTCTTTGCCTTAACATCATTGCCAGAGCGACGTTTTGCATTCTCGTAGCTCTTATCTGGCGGGAGAGAATCAAGAAATAAGAATTACTAGTTTCACTTCAGTGACATCCGGTACCGTTTTCGTCAGTGTCTTCTTATGGAGACAGTTTAAATGAGCTCGAAGGTTTCAGAGTCGTGCCTTGAATTTGAACCCTCAATTGTTGCTCCTTTGACACTTCTAAAGGAGCATTCCTTAACCTCTCGGAGAAAAATAAAGTAAGAGCTGTACCATGACCGGCTCTTTGTTGGATCAGGTGACATATTACGGCCTTCTAGATATTGGACGACAGTTATATTCTTTCGTCGCGTCTTTACTGCGAGAACCCTTGAGGAGGGAGCAGACGCTACTTTTTCCCTCTGAGCATACGCACGCGCCCGTGGATGGAGTCCAATATGTGACGGTTGTGTCAAAATTGACTCGCGAATATGCGCGTCGTGTGCGTTCTGCCTGAAGTTGTACTACGTTTAACACTCACCCAACATTGCGCGTGACGCCGCTTAAAATGATAGTTCATTTTTATATCTTTTGCCCGGTCTCGATGCATAGACAATGCGGACTTTGCTTTGAACTATAGTGCGGGGAGATTTCTCTGTGGCGTGATGTGAGTGCAGAGCGATTTGTATGCGATGGCACGACCAGCGGCACGCGATGCCCTGCGGCCGTCCGGGCTTTATTTATGGGCGCGGCGTGCCAGCCTCTAGTCGGGCCCGGATCATGTTGTGGAGATTTGAAAGAGGACGGGATGCGCAGCTTTTCTTTTCACAGCAGTGACATGGGCCTGACTAAAGGACGCGGCTCATTGGAAAAACATGTTCGGCTCGTCCATCACCGTACTTTGAAAAAGTAGAGGAGTCTGCTCTTTCTCTTGTGGACAGGCATACCCTGATTTATGCACTGCAAGATGCTGTTACGCTATCATTCTTTTTTTCCTTTTTTCTCACGTGCCGTCTGTTATTGTATTTAAGTTTTAACTGTTCCAACCCGTTTGTGGTTGTAACTTGGGTTTGAAGTAATCCAACGTTTCCTTCGTGGCCACTCACAACTTTAATAATGTCACCATCTACGGTTAACGTAAAAGCGCGAAAAATAGTCTCCTGTTTCATTCGGGCGTGTCGCCAGTGGAGACAGCACGCTGTGCATCTTGGCGCTCGCGATTTAAGAAGTTTTCTATAAGTGCCAGCGGCATGGCCGAGTGGGCAAAGACGTCACTCATTCCGTGCATTGTGCATAGGTGGTGGGTTCGAATTCTACATCCGGCTGTGCTGTCTGGGGTTTTCGCTGGGTTTCCCTCAGACTTTCCAGACGTATGTCGGCACAGTTCTCCTTGAAGTCGGCGAGCACACACTAACCCCCCTGTCTCCCCCTTCCTGCTGTCCTGTCCACATCTGTACGCTTCTCACGACCCTAGATGCTTTGCGGCGCTAACACTGAACTTAAAAAAAGCGCCAGCTTTTTCATGACAAGTGGTTGACACTGAGCAGCGTAGGTTTGCAGCACTCTCCTAACTACTACATCGACTGTTCACTAATTGTATTTTGGTTTTGGGAACAAGAGACCGATAGCGATGTTCACCTGTGAGCCTGTTGTGTTAGGAAATTCCATATCGCTCTAGTACATGGGTAGGGCCAAGCATCTCGAAGTATTGGCGGTAGCCCGCTCCTTTGTTCCCTTCGACGGCGCAGGTTTATTTCTCTACGTCCTACACTCCGGCATCTCTGCTCTTCACTGTGCGAAGCTGCTCATCTGAAACACCTCTTGCTACTCTTACTCCACCACATCATTAAGCTTTCATCTTCCATTGTTAACGCGGATAGGTCCGAAGGCAATGGCGTTTACTCTTTGAAGTGCTTTCCTTTTTTCTTTTTTTTTTTTTTTGCGGGGTCTGCGTATGCTTGAATCTGTGTATATATCACTATAAATATATATATATCACTTTTTAAAAATATCCATGTCATCTTTGCAAATAAGTCGATAATAATGGGCAGAAGTGTTGAAGTTGTGTACACTGTTTAATGATGCAGTGAATGGTGGAGCCATTCTGATTAGACTTTCTCCAATTCTGTCTATTTTTTATGGCGTTCCCTCAACAGTCTTCCTTTCTGGTCTTGTTCACCTAAACCGTTCGGGTGCCTTTCATATAGACGTCATTGCGAAAGACATTCCAGGTAGTATTCCAGACAAAGGTATTCCAGAGTTGTAGAGAGTGCTGCTGCTTGCTAACGTTTTCGGTGATTTCTTTGCACACTTCCAGGCTGTTGCATGTTTACAGGCACTTCCTTGGCTTGTGTTGTATGTCGTCCCGTCTGGGTCGGTTTCTCTTCAGCACTTCGGACTTTTTGTTCGTTCTTATTGGCCACCCGATGTGCAACTTCAGATGTGTTCCCACTCCAGTTTGGCTTATCGTCTACCGTGGTTTTTTATAAAATTGGTTCGAAATTCGGATTCCCCACAGAGCGTATAGTCCCCTCCAGAAGTGTACTCTTACATGTAAAATTCTGGAACCCTGGGTTGTATTCAAGTTTTACTGTGTTGCGCGTGTGCTGGTTGATGGCTTCTGGACCAGTGTTTAGCTAAGCCCAGTGTCCGGTGCGCGTGGCGTTAGCGGCGGCGCTCTGGTCTGGAGCAGGCGGACCATCGATTGGGCGTTGTATCGGTGACGTCAAGCGCGGCGTCGGGCGGCGGCGCTGAGGCTGTCGCGGCATTCTCAGACCCAGCGTCGGCGTTCGGCTTGGCGGTCCGAGGTGACTGGCGCTCTCTCCCCTTTCTGGGTTTCGCGCTTGAAATCCTGGCGTCGGTAGTGTGCGATCGGTTCTGCTGGTGCGCCGCCGGGCACGGTGGCATTGGTTGCGGTGGTGGCAACTTCCTCATTCTGACCTACGTGCCCCAGGTAAGCGGTCGCCATGTTCGTTAATGTGAACGGCTGTGCCGTGCCCCTCGGACTGTCCACGACGCACGCCGCCGCCGCCGCTGCGCTCCGGGGCTGCGGCGTCGGAACCTGCGGACTCGCCGCCGCGCCTCCAGCCCCGGACATTGTGCCCCTGCTCCAGGTAATCACAGCTTGCCTACCTGCTTGTTTGTCTCTCTCCATTTTAGTGTATTCTATTGCGACACCTTGCTCTCTCGATGACATTTGTCGGTACCGTACCTCTTGTAATCCATACCCTTCGTAACCTTTTTATATGTGGCTAATATATTGTCGCTGTTCTTCATGCACGCCGTATTGTGGAAGGCACGCACCTCAGCGTGTATTGTAAATCTTTGTCGGCCTGAGGCTGGTTCACGACACAGGGTACACAAAGAAATGTGCACGAGCACTTGGATAAACGTGGAACACGTTTTGCATACGTGACTTACAATGATAAAGTAGCTGTAGCCTTTGAGAGGCTCACCAACCATAGTTTGGTTGCTTTGCTTTTCTGATATTACCCGAATATCGTGTGTTTCATTCGCGGAAATGTTACACTGCATTTCTCGCGTCATCACTGTTCCCTGTGCTCCCTTCTTTTGGGATGCACTTGTCGCTCCGTTAGTTGATACACTGGAACCATTGGACTGTCTACCGGTGGAGGCGTAACGTCTGACAACCAGCCTCCTCATTCTGGCTTCCACTGGAGCGGCACTCCTTTGGTTCTCGCTAGAGCCTACCTCTTCCATATACTCCCGGTAACTTGATGTCCGCGCGTCAGTCCGTGTCCCCTATTGGCAGTGCGGAATTTAAAAATACGGCGGTGCTTGGTCACTTCCGTTTCTTTCTCTTTCGAGCACTGTTTCAGATGATTTATCCGTTAGTATTGTCGTCGGTGAACCGACTCAGACACGGTTGCCTGTGATGTGGAGCTCGTGATGGAGAAATCCGCTGTGAGGTAAAATGGCTACTTCGGGTCCAGTCTTCATTTTTTTGCAGTCCGAACCTGCTGACCGACAGAGTATCGGCAGGGGTGCGATCGCTCAGGAACTCCAGATTGAAGATAACCATGACGGGGTAGTACTCACACACATGTTCCAGAACG
>JARGYV010098633.1:0-23683 GCA_029532675.1 Ornithodoros moubata
TTTTTTTTTTTTCTTGCACACACAGCTTTCTTGCGCAGTAAACATCCGGATTCCAGCTTAGTGGGTGCTCAAAACGGGCATTCGAGGGGAAAACTGAGCTTTTTGTGTGCAGCTGAGGTAAATAGTGATGGCTGTTGTGTGCGGGGGGTACTTATACAGGTTCACGAGGTTTGTTTTCCTTTGGAGCTCCTTTGTCGACTAATGACAACAAAGTGGATGCAGTTACAGAAGCGGAAAGCCACTCCCGGAAAACCTAGCACAGCTTCATAACACGTGTAGAGTTGCGTGTCATTTGGAGCCTAGTCTTTGCGCGTTATGAGCGCCCAACATTGTTTTGGTTAGCGTGCATCGGGGCTATTATACACCACACACAAATCTCTCAGGGTCACAGCATGACTATATAATCGAGTATATGAGGGGTGTCATGACGTCATTCAGCGCTGGAACCCGCAATGAATTCTCGCGACGTGATTATGCGAGCTCCTAAGTGAGCAATAATTCGTCGACAGCGTCAGCGGATCATCATCCCCCGGTACAGCAGAAGCGAGAAAATATGTGTTTTCATCGATCGAGGGTTAGATCGCACTGCACTCGTACAGGAACACTGGGCCTTCTACGTAGCGACTTGACTCATAATGACCGTCAAAATGAAATTACTTCGAGGCAAAATCGATGCGAAAGGGAGAAGACAGTAATAAAAGGACGGGTTATGACGAGGGGCGGGCATTACTTGTGGCTGAAACCTCTCTGAACGCGCTGGTTTTATATATCGATTGATTTTAACACCTCATTTCTGCTCTCCGAGGGTACGTCATTACATATCACGATGTCTTTTAAAGTACAAAAACGATTTTTACGTCGGAATGCTGGAAAAAATCCAACTCATTGTGGGAGAAGAGGTAAGGGCGCGAAATTACGCAGGCCGTATAACTTGAAGCCTTGGACCTTGTTGTCGCATGAGGCTTTGTCTCCAAACTGTGTCCGTACATATCGTAAGGCATTTTATCTAATGTCACAGCCGTCCTCTTGCACTAAAACGGATAGCGAGTGTACACAAAAGAAGATACGAGGCGTGTACAGATCGAGCTCAGGCAAAGCATTCATTCTCCCTCCCCAGACGAGTATACCCGATGTGGCCCAGATAAGTGTGTCACACTTTGCTTTTGTCTTATCGAGTTTGTAATAACCTTCACAACTGATTCAATACTTGCGATAGAAAGCTTCCTCGGCTTAGACGACTGAACGAAAATTATAATGCACAGCGCTTGGATTATGTCGCTATATAGACACGTAAACGAAAACAAGATTCAATATTCATGTTTGAAAGTAAATAGAATTTCTCGGGACGCAACCCCCTTTCTTTTCCCGCACGACATCAACGAGAACAACGGTTCTATTGGACAAAGACATCACGTGCCTGCTATAATGCTCTGGCAGACAATGGGACAAAAAAAGACGACGACACCGGCATGTGAAAGGAATTCCGCCATGTTCGCGAATAATAAAAGTAATGAGGAAAGACAATAGCTGGACAAAGGCCAGCAGATAGGTCATTCGATGGAAGTGGCGATCGACTCCGTACATCGCTATGAACGCTCAGCGAACTGGGACGTTTCGGACACAAAGTCTATTGTTTAACATGGGAGTGCATGCTACATGGTCGTTTCTGCCTAAAGTTCTCCCCACCAGAAAAACAATGAAAGCCCGCGTGGGAGCTGCACACGGAATGGCAAATAAAACCTGTTTTGTTCGTTTTCATGATAAGCTACATGTTGTTCTCCAAGAGCGTGGGATGCCTATTTCCGTACATGCATATGGCCAAGCGTAGTGCTCACTGAAATTGGTCACCCGTCTCACATTTTGAAACTTTATACGTGAGACTGCCGTCATTACAATCGCGATATCCACAACTATAAAAGCTGGAAGCAGTTTTCTTTTGAAAATATTGATTGGACGTTCAAAAGAAACTTTTGAAGCGTATCCACTGCATTCCGACATATGCATAAATGCGACGTGATACGCTTGTGCTAATGCTCAGTTCCTGTCTTTTTCATCTTTCACAAGAATAATATTATTATATATATATATGTATTTTCGTTTTGTGGTGATGTTCTTTATTGATTTCCTCAAGAAGTACTGCAATAAACAGCTAGGAATTTTAGGCCGGTCCGGTACAGAATGCTGCGTTGCTTCAACGTCGACCAATTATCTGGATATGCCACGAGACTGAATTATGTTACCTGTCGATAAAATTGCAGACGTGTTCAAGCTCATCAGAGCATCCCTCTGTATACACTAAGATGACTTTTACGAGCGTACCCTCTGGTATATCGTATGCGAGGAATACTGTTGTCAGTAAAACGTTATCGGAGGCCGTTAGGGCGGCGTAGCGATAAATGACTCACTTCGGACACTGTGTTATTGATGATTCAGCGATTCAATACCGAGGAGCATGTCGTAAGAGGAAGCTACTTAGCTTCGTCACCGCGGGCGATTGGATATGGTCATGGAACATGGTTACAGCCCAGGCAACCGTGAAATGGTGTCATGGAGCACGAACTGGGCATGAGCTGACACTCGTAATCTTATGTATCTCCCTCTTCCGAGTGTAGTGCTTCTACACGGGCATTTAAATGCAAGAAATTTCTGGCATAGCTTGCCATATCTGTAAGCTTGTTTGGCTCGACGCCTTGAGTACACCACGGCCCCTGCGTAGCAGAAAAAGTTATTTTCGACATATACATAGCATGCATATTTCGGTGAGTATACTCGACGGCGAAACATATGGAATGCGTTAATGTTTTATTGCGATGGCACTGGAATATATTAAAATTTTATTCGTTCTCACTGCTTCCGAAACGCAAGAAGGCGACGGTAGAATGCGCGAGCATACGACGCTCGATTTGTGGAATTCTGAGAGCCAGTGGCAATGGACGAGCGGTTAGTATCGCACCCCATTTGTCTCTTCCACTCAGGGACACTGGGTTTGTGAATTCTTTCGACACAAAACAGTTGGCGGAACATGGTGCAGCCAGCGAGGGGAAACGAAGAAACAAGCCATGTGTCCCTAGTAGGACTATCTTACCGTTAGGAAATTCCCGATTCAAGAAGGATCTCGCATTACTGTTTATAACGCACTATGAGTTATTGACTATGGCTGAGGGTTTCGCTCTACAAAAGCGCCACTGGGAGGAACACGTTGAAGAAGCAGTGAAATGACCAGCTCGTGGTATAATCTAAAGATAGAAGTTTAGACCGCCGACCATAAATGATATGAATCACTGCCATAATTACGCTTTCGAACGATGCCCATATATCTGAATTCACGTCTCAGTAAGTAAGAACACATCGAAGAGCTTGGAGCATTTTCTCGCTTTTGATCGCAAAATAGCAAGGCATGTTCTGCATTCGTACCTTGCCCCACTCGAACGTTATAGAGTGTTGCTACACAGGGAAGGTGGCTGCGCGAGACATCACGCAAGTTTCCTTGCCCGTTCTAGTGACGCAGAGTTTGTCTCGCCTGTTGTGCGATGAAAAGGAAAGTGGCACTGAATCTCCTGTGGCCGCGACCGTTACAACTGCAGAGAGCTGGAACAACGTGCTTATGTCGAAGAACGTCTTGCTCCGATGGCATACATTCTGATCAGCCACAACCAGCTCAGGTGCATTGACACAACACGCACATATCTGCTTGGGTACAGCGAAGATTGTCCACGGACTATGCGCTCTGGTGGCATCGACCCACAGGGATCGTGTCAAAAGCACCGGTCACTGACGAGTAATAAGGGAGTCTGGTGATCACCGAAAAAAAGGTGTTGTGAGAAAAGTTAGCCCAGGTAGCTATTGTGGAAGCTGGTGGCAAGCAGTGGTGTAATAATCTTAGTATAGATACAAAATTATGATCTTCGGAATGAACGCATGTCGCAATGTCATGCCTGGACTCCTCACTTTGTATATTACTCTTAATATATAAATTTTGTTCGCAAAGCAACACGTAGATTTTTTGTCTACCATGTGCTCGTCATTCTTGAAGTAACAGTTTTTTCCTTCTTTATTTTACGTATACACTGCTCGAAACAGAAAATGCCGTTGGTACCGGCATGAGGGACAGGGTGCCCTGTAGGTTGGAAGGCGCAGTTGGCAAGGCGATTTATCAGAATACCATTTGAGGACAGCATTTGCCCGAGATTGGAAGGAAAAGATGGGGCTTCATTTTCTCATAAACGCAAACAAGTAGAATACCACTTCTGAACCTCTTCAGAATAGAAATATAATTAAGATGTCTGAAAACAACCAAATTACTGTGGTACGCTAAAATCCTGTGGATGAAATCCTGCGAAAATAACATTCACGAAGTAGGATCTGTCGATGTTTGACGTCAGGCACAAAACGTTGGCGTTTAAATAAATAAGCAAAGGGTTTAGCACTTTTTCGCCGCATTACAGAAAAAATGAGAAAAGCTGACCACTTACTTTTTGAACTGTTTCTCGTATTCCTTTATCTCCTTTCGCGTAAACTCGACGTACGGGTTGAACATTTGGCTCACTTTGAGGTCCGAGATCTCGCCACGCTCTATAGCTTCTCGTCGGGCTAGCTTTTGTGCTAATTCTACGTCAGCCATACCTTGTGAGTAGAAAACACTTCTCAACGAAAGTGAACAAGTGAACAATTGGCGCAATCTGGCACCCAACGACTCAAACTGGAAACCAAACGGCGCCCGGTGACTCCGCACTCCGTCGTCTGCTACAGCGGAGAATGAGACAACGCGAGAAAGGATCACACCGCGGGACTTTCAACGAGCCCTCATTGACGTCACAACCGCTTCCGGCCGCCTTCTCTTTCGCCTCCGTTCGGTTTCGCACGTAAGGAAATGCGCCGCTATTCCGTGAAGGGTACCGTGGTTGGAGTTGCCAGTAGGGATGTGCTCTCACAGGCACTATCGACAGAAATATCACTTGCACAGCAGAATCCGCGCAAAAATGCGGAGTAGCGGAAACAATAATCTTGCACTATGCAGAAGTAAGTTATGAGACGATATGACATAAGGTAGAAACAGAATGTGTACACCAGCTGAATCGTAACTGAACCGTAAGGACCAGTGACAAGACAGAAGAGAAAACACGGCCAATTCTAAATCCTTGAGGCTGTTTGCGCTGTACTTTCTGCCTGCTTTCCCACTCTTGGCCATATCTATTTCAGCAGCATGAAACAACATAAAATCTGCTGCTGTCCATGCCCTGTTAACATAACATGAATTCTAGTGAAAAGGATGGCTGCATCAATTCTAGTCTGGCAAAGAGGGGACAAAAACCAAAGCAGTGGCAATGTACAAAGTGACGAGCTTTTTATTTCCACCTAATATAGGCAAGAAATACAAGACTGGAGCCGACAAGAACACTATAGAGAGCAGTTTGCAATCCTACCATATCCTTGTTATCATTAATATGTATATCTTACTTGAGATAAGAATTTAAATAACCACGGTAATGGAATTACAAGACTTGCAGCACTAACTTACAGCACAGAGAAATTCATTGCGGTTCCTACCTAAGATGTCCAGACTCAAACAAGATCTTGCATGAAATAATATATGTGGTGAAAAAAACCGAAGCTGCTATTCATGTTTGGTTTGGTAAGGCCCTGGAACCTTTTTGCTTACGTCGCAACTGGAATATTGAATCCATCTGAAACAATTTATCAGCTCACAGACAATAGCAAAGTCACTTGTTGACTGCACTTTATGCAGAAATGGAGAACTTTCTTGTGGTTTCGTTGGTGAGAAGTCTGTGTAGACTACATCACTGACCTGTTAACCTCACCCGACTGGAATATAACATTAATCTGTGCCACAAAAGAAACTCACGGTTTGACAAAATGAAGATTGATTTTAAGATCTGGAACTGTTGGGGGTGGGCACAATATTTCACAGCAATATCATCATCGAAAGTACACACTATATCCTGCTGTCCACATCCACATGCACAATGACCACAGTGACATTATCGCCGCTCAACTTGCGGACCGCTTCGTTGATGAGCTTGGTGCATGCCGCTTCATATCCGAGCTCCACCTTCTTTTTCTGATCTGTCTCTCCAACATTTTCACACTGAAGTATAATAATATAAAAAAAAACATCCGTGAAATGTGGGCTAAACGATGGGAAGATGCACAAGTCGCCATGAGAAGGCTCACCTCAAGCGTCTTGAGCACTGTGCTGATGACCTCGTCTGAAGTGAACACTTTCCACAAGCCATCGCAAGCCAGCACAAGAAACCTGTCACACTCGGTAAGCTGGCACCGCACCACGTCAGGAAAGTTGGACACCCCGCACCTCTTGTACTGGCCGTCCCCAAGAGAGCGTGACACTTCAAGGACACCCAGGACACGCCCGTCCCTGCAGTATACACTTATCTGTCAACTGTGTTGTACTGAATACAACAAAAGGATGGGTATCTTGATGACTGGTATGAAAGCCAGTGCTAGGCAAACATGGCTATCACAACGGGTGAAACATGTGCACTGTGTGGTGTGATCGGTATCTGTGCTTGCATTTCCTTAGCACTGTGTTCCACAGCAGGATGACTTAAACTGCATAGAAGAAAAATTTTACGTCCTCGTGTGTCTGGCATCACGAGCGACCGATGTATCTATAAGCTTACAGCTCTTAAAGATGTAACTTCTTAACTTCTCTGTAAATTCTTAAAGAATGTAACTCGTGGTAATCCTCTGGTGATATATTGGCTGGATGCATGGCAAAGTTGGCACCATGAGTAACCGATGTATAATTTAACTTACAGTTGCTGTGAGTTGAATTGTACCTCGGAGCATGGTGGGGAAGAACTACGGGAATGCTGCGGTGATAGCACATTTCAACCCCTTTTATGCCCAAGTCAACAACCCATCCAATGGGTCAGCATTACAAGTAGCAGCTAAGGCAAGCATGCAGATTCCCGAACAATGATTCATGAAACAACCTCACGTTCCCTCCGGCCTTCTGAATCCTCATCCGCTCCTCGTAGTCCGTTGGATTGTGGTCCTTTGTCAGTGGAACCGCCACGTGCTTTCCAGATTCTGCGTTATACCTACACAAAATGGCCTGGTGACAAAACAATGAAGACATAAGTGAAAAATGCATGCACCATCTACACCACTCTGTATACTTTGCTGTCACCCAAGTTGGAAATGTAGAGTGTGTTGTCAATGGCTAGTACAGCTACTGCAGTGGTGCCATCTTTCCAGGAGGGCTTGCAGCTACTGGCTTTTCTTAAGAATTCTTCGTCAGTTTTCCGGAAGCTTTCCACAATACTTCGTTTGATTTCTTTTTCTATTTGGTTCATGTCTCCTGTTTGGGAGAAATAAAAAAAGAACAAAAACTATGAGTTTTGCAGAGAACATAAAATGCAGAGAAGAAAACAATATATCAATATCCTTTGCCTGCACTGTAGCAGGGAATGGTATCATCCACAGCCACGGAGCCTTAGAAAATCATCAGAAAAAGGAGGAAAAGAAGAGAATACCACAGAAACCTGCTACTAATACCAGCCTGAAAAAATCTCAGGGACAATTTCTAAGCTATGCAAAAGTTTCAACCTATGTATTGTGTGAACAGTCACCATAATGCTTAACTGCTACTCGCTTCCAGACATTGTACATTACACAAGTACTTACATATTAATATTAGCGCTGTGCTCCTTCACTGTCAGATCGCTCTCCTCGGAAAGCATCTTATCTGAGAGCTCCTGCCACAAATATGTCGTCAACTGCACCACTGGGCGTATTTGAGATCATTAATTTCTTAAATGAACGTGCGAGGAGTTCAACATAAATTGTATTTCAGAAAGAAAAATACCACCAATATGGGCAGAAAAGCATACGTGCTCTCTGTGCTAGAAAACTAGGGGAAGGGCAAATACCGTATTTACTCGCGTATAAGCCGCACCCCCAAAGTGAGTGCCAAAATGCAGGCACTTCCCTTTTCCCCGCGTATAAGGCGCACCCCCCACTTGAGCAGCACAAGAGTCCGTCAATGACTCTTGGAGGAGGTGTGACGTCAGTTAACCAATCCCAGGCGGGTTCCCAGTTTCTCTTTTGCTCCACGTGTGTTTGCCTGTTTGTACCTGTCAGGGATGGGCAGACGTGCAATTTTGTTTGTTAATGGATTGTTGACGCCTGGGGCATGATACCAGGCAACATCATCGTGAAAAGCTTCAAAGTCACAGGCATTTCGTCCGCACTTGACAGAACTGAGGACGATCTTGTATGGGACGATCGGGACTCAAGCGATGACGACTCGGACTGTGAAGTGCCCTTTGAACCTGCGGACTATGATTCGTCTGAATCAACCAGAAGTGTGGTGCACCTTTTCCTTTCGCATTTCGTTACGTTTTTTCCCCGCGTATAAGACGCACCCCCTAAATGTGGATGTGCTTTTGGGTTAAAAAGTGCGGCTTATACGCGAGTAAATACGGTATATGTATGTACGCAAAAGCGCCTGCAGCCCACATAGAGCAATGTTTCATTTCAGATTTTGTTTGGTCATTGATTTGACATGTTGAAATAAAAATAAATGAATAAAAATCAGATGATCGGGGATATACTATAATCAGCAAGATCCGTTTCTGCGAATGCTGAAAATAAACCTTTATTCATTTACGGACATTCCGCGTTTGTATTAAAATTCTGCTTGGGATGTCCCCTCCTGTTCAAGTATTCAAATATTGTCACGGGTCCTCATGTAAATCGGCAACATTTACTAGTTTTGGCACGTGCCTGGCAACTGTCAGGGCATTTAGCCCACTTGGCCACTCCTCCGGTGTATGACATCAGAACAGTCAACATGTGGTATCTGTTTACTCCTATATTCTATCTCAACATCCCATCAATTCCTGTAACATCCCGTTGAATATTCCATTCTGTCTAATGATAACAAGTCGTTCTTGTCAGGGATCTGGTTTGATGGTCTTCATGAGAAGTTAGTAGACGCAAGTAGGATTTCCCGATTTTGAAACACTGAATGTCCGCTGCTGATCTTTTTACAGAATTTGTGGGAACATGTGGTCACAAATAATTGCCCGTCACAAGGCTTTAAAATTACCACCTGAGTGATCCCTATAACTCCGCAGCCAGATAATATGGAGGGTATTAGTGGAGAGCCAGTTCAAAGAAAAAGAGCAGCTGATCAGATAAATTAGTGTATGTGCACTTGTGCTTGTAGATGAAACCCAGTGCAAGAAGCCTGAGCTTGGGCGACAAAAAGGATGACACACAGACACAGGGCTCAATCGCGGTACCCTGTTGTAGTTACAACTCTTCTGTAAGGAGTAAGAATAAGTGAAATGTATGAAAATATTTTTGCCAAAACCCACCACTTCTCAAATATGGCTGCCTTTCTCCACCATATCCCAGTAAAAGACAAACATTTGCTAAAAACGGGCAACATTAAGCTGGAATATTTGTAACCATTCCACACACAGTGAGACACTTTTCACAAGCACTCCCAAAACAGCATTTGCATCTACACTTTGTACACAGTGGGTGAGTTCCAGGCCTCTTGTTTCTAAGAATCAGGGTCTTGTCGACTCTTTAAAACACTGTAAGCAATGGTGTATGAACTAAACTGACCTTAGCCGGCCCCATTAGCTGGCATCATTAAGAGCTTAAAGACAATCTCGCAAAAATGGGGAGTACCCTTGGGAAATTTGGCTGCCAGGTGACGCTGCAGGTGCTGAGAGGCATACTGTGATGCACGACTGCCATTGTGCCCATCAAACACTGCATAATAGGCAATGCGTTTGCTGCAAAGAAAGGGAGAAAAAAAGGTGTAAGAATGTCATGTATAATGAATTTTTTGCAAAATAAGCCAATTTTAAAACAAATCAATGAATGTTTTGCATAACAACGTCCAAGTCAACTGCAGAGAATTACTACTGATTAGTAAGTAGCGAAACTGTAGCGCAAGCACAACATAGCTTTTTTTTTGTACATTTATTCAGTTCCAGTGGTACTTTTGCAGGCCCACATGTTTTATTAACTATATATTTATGGCCAGCACCGGCCATATTTCGTCGTTGAAGGTACGCAGGTTCATTCCCAAGTGGCTTGAACGTCATTTAAAATAAACACATTATTGCAAGCTATCTAAAGAAAATGATGCACCAACACTGAGCTGTGCAGATGTGGGACTTGGTTGTGAAACTCGTCAGCGATGACGTGAGCATCTTGCATTTCTTCCCTTTCGCCTTTTCTCTCTGCCACATAACCGATAAGATTGTACACATCTGTAAGAGACAGACAGGTTTAAACGACTTGTAGATACGCACGCCTTTTTAGAAAGTAAATAAAATAATGATAGGTATATGTTGTACACTGCGCTGGCTTCTTGTTTGGCATTTCTTCTTCTTCGTGTTGACGTTTTGAATGACACTGCGGCTGCACCTGTGAATTCGTCGACGGCGACGGAAGGTCAGAAAATAGAGTGTCTTTTCCAGTATTCAGCGTACCCAGCGGCAATGGCTTTGGTGGTGCCGAACTGACCACTGATGTCTGCTTATTTTCTGCAACATAAATTGTGACTTCAGTTTTCATGAGTACTTGTAAACAAACAGGATTGTCGAAACCGCGTACCTGGTTCGGGAAGATCACCGAACAAATCCATGGATACTAGAACCCGCTTCATGGAGATAACGTTATTGTGGTATGAAACATCGAATGCAGAAAGGTACTTGCTTGTTAGAACACCAGCAAAGTAAATAATAGTTTGTGGGCGCAACGAAACTCAACTTATTGCGCGCTACAGTGACAACACCGTCGCCATGATAAAGCTGATGGTAGCTTCCCATGTGGCACGCAAACTACCAGCATAAGTCTAAGAAAGAAAACAAAAGAAGAGAAAAAAGGAAATGTGACGCGGAAAAAACAATTTCACCTAATCAAATTCATAGAACATTTAGGCTCCATTGCATTTTACATGCTACCACAATTCCTTATTATGTGTCGTTTCGCCCTTTTTTTCAGCCGTCCAAGCCGGCTGCTCGCACACGTGCTTGTAGAGCTTGGAGTGAAGCTTTAGCGGGGACGTTTGTACTGTGGAAAAATGTCCTGGTTATTCGGCATACGGAGAGATCAGGGTGGTGGAGGGGAAGCTCCAGACTTCAGTAAACTCGCACAACTTCCTCCGGGCGCTGGAGCCGCTCCTGGAGGTGGAGGTGATGACAAAAAGTCATCAAAGATGGAAGGATACCACTTTGACTCTACGGCTTTGGAGAGAGCGGCGAAGGCGGCTAAGGAGTTGGAGTCTTCGCGTAAGTTAGTGAAATTGTAAATTGTATGCCCAGCGATAGCGTGTGAATGCTTGTAACGAAACGGGAATTCGTTATTTCAAGATCTAATCGACGATTAAGTCTTGAAAATGTTATAAAATTTTTTGGACTTGTGTGTTCTACAGGAAAGAGGTCTGTTAAGGATGTGTATCTCAGTTTTATATGCATGTCAGTGTGTGTGCTTTATTACTGATTTTGGATTTTATCTTCAAACCTTCAAAGGTCACGCAAAGGAGGCTTTCGAATTGTCGAAGTTGCAAGAAAGTACCATACAGCTAGAACATCAAGCAAAGATAAAGGAATTTGAAGCTCACATTGAGCACTCAAAGTTAGATGCACACCGAGTGCAGCAGGATGAAAAGCGAAAAACCATGGTGGAAGAGACGAAACAGCACCAGCAGGTTTGTGAGGCTACTAAACAGTGCCATATGTATTCCGCATCTAGGGTACTCCTATTTCTGTAGAATTCACTGGACTTGACTTTTGTTTTCAGAGGGCACAATACCAAGATCAGTTGGCGAGGCGGAGATACGATGACCAGTTACTACAACAGGTAGGAGGGATTTTAAGATGATATTTATTGCCATTCATAAATGTAAAATTTCTTCATTACATCTAGCAAAGAGCAAATGAGGAAAACCTAAAAAGACAAGAAGAATCTGTAGCAAAACAGGAGGCCCTCCGAAGAGGTTGGTGGTACATTACTTTGGTGAAAACAGTGTAACATTTATGTTTCTGTCGTTAGTAAAGTGGGTACTGCATACATACCTTCTCTACGTTACTATGAATATATGTTATGTCTGTCTACATCTTATCTACACCACAGCTACCATCTGGGTATATTTTGGTTATTGTAATGCGAATTGTTGCTTGAGAATTCCATCACAGTGTTAAATAATTGATTGGCCATATTTTTGAGAGCAATCAATAATGAATTCTTCTTGGTATCATTTCTCAGCCACAATCGAACATGAAATGGAACTGAGATACCAGAATGACATGAAGAAGCTAGAAGCTGAGCTGAGGGCGAAGGCTAAGGTAGATCGTGAGAACCAAGATCTGTACATTGAACAGATCAAGGTGAAGGCAGCTGAAAACCGGGCTACTGTTCTGGAATCCATCAAGTAAGGAACATTTCTTTTCTGCACCTTGTTTGTGGTGTTTCTGGAGTTAGTTGAAGTAGACCTACTGTTATACAAAAGGATCTTTGATATATAGCAATGGAACTGGGGCTCGGTAATTAATATCCACAATGTCTTTCTTTTAGGACAGCAGGGGCGGTCCTGGGTGAGGGATTCCGAGCTTTCGTGACAGACTGGGACAAAGTCTCAGCTACTGTAAGGTCTTTTTCTCTTTTTTCTTTTCTCTTTTTTCTTTTGTGGGTGTTTTTATCGCTTGCCCAAAATACATTTTGTTCTTAGGCCGTACAATTATGCTTCCTTAAAATATTAGCAATGGTTTGAAACAAGAAACATAAAGGTATTAGCTTCAGTTACAAGACTAGCCTTCTTGCTGGAAGACTAGTGTGCTTACATTGAGAAGGCAGGTAGATAACTCAGGAAGAAATCTGAGTCCAACATTTTTTATTTTTTTTTAAAGGGAAAAAAATTAGTTTCTTCAGTTTTCTCAACTGTGGCATTATTTGTAGTCTTAAACATCTCACACCTTATTTTTTGGTCCATCTCGTCAGCGAGATGCATAGCAGTCAGTGAGTCAGTTCGTTCTATTGGTTAATATTGTTTATAGGCCGCTGGTGTAACACTGCTTGCCCTCGGTGTTTACTCAGCCAAAATGGGGACTGGCCTCGCGGCACGCTACATTGAAGTACGACTTGGCAAGCCCTCACTCGTACGTGAGACATCGCGACTCACACTTTTCGAAGCACTCAAACATCCCATCTCAATGGCTCGCCAACTGATGAGCAAACCAACGGATGCCCTCAAAGGTGTCGTCTTGCAGGTGGGAAAAACACTGTGTCTTGTTGGTCAGTAAATAACTGACAAACAAACTGTGACATGTTATCGGTGAATGTGTTTATGCAGCCATCCCTTGAAGAGCGGTTGAGAGACATTGCCATAGCAACGAGGAATACAAAAAAGAACAAGGGCATGTACAGGAATATCCTCATGTATGGACCACCAGGCACAGGGAAGACTCTCTTTGCAAAGGTGAGCGTTCTCTCCACATTTTTTTTTTTTTCAGTGTGCTTGGTTGGTGCAGTTGTATCACACAAGATTCGGCTTACATTCATTTCCTTTTCTGTCAGCTATTTAATACGTACGGCCAACTGTAATATTGAAATTATGCATACAGTTCTTAACAAAATGTACTGTGCATCTCCTTTGCAAGCAGGGTGGTTCTCCGAAACCTTAGTGGTGCCACGGTGGTAACAGTGGGGAAAATGGCATACTAAGGACACCTAACTCAGCCTGTCATTTGGTTTCCATTTTCAGAAACTAGCTCAGCACTCTGGAATGGAGTATGCCCTCATGAGCGGAGGTGATGTGGCCCCTATGGGAAGGGAAGGTGTGTCCGCAATACATAAGGTCTTTGACTGGTCCAATACCAGCAAAAGAGGGTGAGCTTGGTCGCTACTCATTCACTATGGTAGACGGGGAAAGAAATTTCTGCAAGTGGCCTTAGGCCCAGGCATCTGTAGCAAGTGATGTACCTTCTTTTCTTCAACACTAGCTGACTGTGGCCACATTGTTTACCAGTGTCATCTGCATACACCTTTGCACCTTTGTCTCTCTTTTGAAGTTGCTGGAATTTGCACAGCTGGCATTGTACTATGTTTGCATGCATTACTTCTAAAGTATCTGACTGACTGAACATTGTATGCTTCTGTGCTTGACATGAGAGAGGATCGGCAGCAAATGTTGTGAATTTTAGTGCTTTTTGTGCACAATTGCAGATTTTCATGATTCTGCTGTTTCTTCGTGCGGTAGATATACTGGAATATGAAAGTGTATCTTGTTCTTCTTTCAATGAAAGAACAAAGTGAGCATGTTGGTTATGCATATTGGCAAAACCAGGAGAACGCGAGCAAGACAAGGATGGACACACTCGACAGGCATTCATGTTCCTTGCATGTTTTTGCAGTGTCTTACTGTTTGTGGACGAAGCTGATGCTTTTCTGCGGAAAAGGAGTTCTGTGAGTCCCTTTTTGTTCTTGGATGTTTGTTTATTTGCTCGAAGTAGGGTATAACCGAGCGGAAGTATGCAACCGAACCAGACATCAAGAACTTAAGTGGGCTGGGAAGGTCAGAAACTTTCAAGCACAACCGAGCAGAAATGATCATGCATCTCTTGCACGGATGTCAAATACGGTTCTATCAAGCAGTCTTCTTTGGTTTATGCTTGTGGACGACAGTACAGGTAAACTGTACAGTAGTAATTTTTCTGCACAGGATGAGCATGAATATTTGGATGTTCTACTTAAACACATCTACACCCTTCCATTGGAACTACAATGAAGTTTTTCTGTGGTTTTCATTTTCCGCTGCAATCTTGTGCAGTTTGGGGCCTTCAATGATTAACACTTCCACCTCCACATGAATGTACTTTGTAACTTACAGCCTGACCACGGGCCCAGAAAAGAGACAAGCTTTTTTCCAGCAGTAATCATTCTGTGGGAAACCTTCCTGTTATCATTGCTGCCAGGCCAATACTGGGCACTTCATTGTCGCTATTAACAAAAGTTAACAGCCTTGAATTTATCGTGGCCTTCACATCAGCCAGCACCGTTTGCATTTTAACATTTATGGTCATTCTAGGAACAGGTTTCCTGATGGCACACTTACCAGTCTTATTAGCCTTTCATAAAAGCCTCTTCACCAGGGAGCACATTCGGCTATGAACTTCTAATGAATTCTCCTGTGCGGGGAGATGTCTTGAGTCATTGTGTTCACAAATATGACTGGCAGTTCTTTAATCTCTTTTGTGGCCCTTTTGGACATCAAGGCATTATTTATGTATTGTTGAATATGGGTTGCAATAAGGGCTTTGCATAATTTTTCGTCCATGTGGTGCAGTGGGGTAGGAATTTTTGGTCTGCTGATGAGATTGGTGTATCCAGAAGCCTTCTCAGTGTGGAACTTTCGTTGTGTAACGAAATTGAACCAACTTGTCCTGTACTCCAAATTGCAAGACATGTCTATGGGGTGCTAGAATCTGTTGCTTCACATTGTGCAAGTGTGGTGCAAGTATGACCGGATGACGCTTTGAAAATTCTTGTTCGCTTGCATGCTTTTCATTTTCATTTTCATTGAAGAAGGCTGTTACATTCATGCATCCTTCAGTTTTGCTGACCAATAATCTAGGTTGCCATGTTTCACAGCATTGATTATGTTCATAAATGTAGATTTCTGTGTCAGCATTATTCTATGATACTTCGGTTTTGTTGTTAGGTTTGTACTCAGCTGGCCCTATTTTCACGGAGTGCCTCAGATTTTTTATGAATCAAAACTCACATCATAACATGACAAATACGATTTGTCTTTGGTGCTTTTCAACATAATTTATTGGCTGCAAACATGAGTTTTGAACCATAGTTTGCTGGTTTTCAACGGCAGATATTAGACATGTTGGACCTTTTGCATTTATTTTCACAAAAGGCATTCGTTTCATGGGACATCTGTTGTACACAGTTTAGGTTTGAGTAATTTCTTGGAATTTACTTCTCTTCTCAAGAGGTCTGCAAGATTGCTGTTTGTGCCAACATTCTTTTCCTGTCTTTTGCTTGATTTTAAGCTTGCTCTTCTAGTGCTCTAGTGGCTACACTCAGGTGCACAGCTATCTTCTCTAAAGAATCAGCAATTTTGTTACATTTAGAGTACATATATTGCGTACCCATCATCATGGGATGAAGCGGCAAGCTTCACCTCCTGACTCTGAGCAAATAAGTGGGCTCAGGGGTGACTTGAACTCGTGCACAAATGAGATCTATTTCTCTTGTGCTGTTGAAGTCATGTCCGCTCCATCTGGCTCCGGGGGAATAAACCTCTCTTGTTTCTACTTCAGTGTTCCTTTGTTTTTCTGTTTCCTATCATGAATGTCTCCTTGTCTGTACTGCAGGAAGTTATAAGTGAGGATCTCAGAGCGACACTCAATGCATTCCTCTACAGGACGGGTGAACAGTCAAATAAGTGAGTGTGGCTATTCACCCGAATACAAGGCAAGTTAAAAGAGAGGTTCTGAAGTCCCTGTCTTTGTTTCTGTATCGCTTAGGTTTATGATGGTACTGGCCAGCAACACTCCAGAGCAGTTTGACTGGGCTGTTAGCGACAGAGTTGACGAGATGGTAGAATTCCAGCTACCAGGTCTTGAGGAGAGAGAACGTCTTGTCCGGCTCTATTTTGACAAGTACGTTCTTGAACCGGCCACCGAGGGAAAAAGGTACAGAATGGAAACACTCTGTGTAATCTTCTCGTCGATTAATTTTGCTTTGCCGTAATTTCTTAGGAGGTTGAAAGTTGCACAGTTTGACTACGGAAAGCTCTGTTCTGAAATTGCCAGGGTGACCGAAGGACTTTCAGGCAGAGAGATCGCCAAGCTCGGTGTCACCTGGCAGGTAAGATGGAATTTCCACCAGAAAATTTCACATTTTTCATGTCTAACACGCATGTTTATTGTGTAAATATTATCAAACATGCTTAGTCACCCTCAGATGAACCCATTGAGATACCAAAAACACCAATGCAATGTGCAACTGGCTTCTTAAAGCGACTGGGTGTTTTCGCAACAAGTAATCAATGTGGCATTTGCAGGCGGCAGCATACGCTTCAGATGACGGCATCCTCACAGAGGCCATGATAATGGATCGTGTGCGAGATGCTGTAAAGCAAAACCGCCAGAAGCAGGCATGGCAAACTGAAGAAGAACACAGAAAGCGCGCCCCAGGTGGCTTCAGCACATCAACTGCGAAGACAATGCCAAAAAGCCTACCTCCATCATCCACTAGCAGTCCCATAGATGCGACAAAGCAGAACTTAGCTCCATCTTAGGTAGTGTTGCAATCTTTGTAAATACACATGTCACTGTTGTCATAGAAATTAAGGCTGTGACCTTACGAGCTGTAGCATGCAGCACCTTGCGTGCAGTGCTCAGTGGTCAATTGTAGGATATAAACATCTATAAGGAAAAAAGGACATACCTTTGTTGCTTTCCTTCGAATTCATAACCAGAATGTCTGTGTATCCCCTCATTATTTGTTGCATATGGAAAAATTGTGCATGTAACTGAAAAAAAAATGTCAGCAGGTGCTCTCATCTTGGGCCTTTAGGTTGAACTGTCTCGGTATCCCTCAACCTGAAGCTTCCTCGTTTCATTTTGGGAATAGCAGCAGAAAAACAAGAACAGTAGGTTATAGACAGAGTCAGAATGGGGTTTATTTCATTTTATTGTTTTCAATTTAGGGTCAGGGGTGGGCGGTGGCGGGGTGTATTCAAATTCATGCAAATTCATGTGTAAATATTTTGATGATACTGAATTTGCGAGAAAAGCAAGTTTTATTAAAAAAATAGTATAGATTCTTTATTACAAAAGTGTGCACAAACATTGGCCATGAAAATACTTTGACAATGTACCAGAATTATAGCACTTAAGGCATACTCTTATTTAAAAAAGCATTTCACTCACATTTACTTGTTTGCCACTCTGTGTAGACCTACGCAATCTTGCAAAAAATCTTAGATCGCTGAAAGTTCAGTTCATGTCAGACCTCCTGATTGGCATACACAACAGAAGCTTCCTTGCACTGCAAGAATATTTCACGCGGGTGTCTGTCACGAGGCTGCTTGGCTGAAAATGCAGTCATTGCTGCAGGACAATATATTCGTACAAACTGTCCAAGTGTGCCATCAGCGTGCTCCAGACTAATCCTGCCGTCGATCAATGCATGGACTAAATTGTAGATTATCCCTTCTAACTACTTTTCGCATTCTCCATTACGAACAAGGGTGTGCTGCTGTAGTGGGCTGCTTACACTGCTCAAGCTCGGCAACCTCCGCTTTTGTTTTCAACTTGATGCGCCGTTTTCACATGACGTGCTCGTGAATATGGTCATATGGCTTTTTATTCAGTTTATTCAGTACTCGCAGCATAGTAGCGTTACCCCGATGTCCGTGCCCTTACCACTTCAAAATCGGGATATTCTGCTCTTCTGCAACGCACTTCCTTTTAACTTGTTGACACCACCCATTTTCATACCTATCAGGGGAAATTATTGGGGCACATGGCATTGATAATGGCATGGTTTTGAGACCACTGATTGTGAAGAAAATAACCGCAATAGATGTCGCAGTATCACGTGGGAGAGCAAGCAAGAAAATCCATAAAAGAAAACAACATCCATTGCTCACGAAATATACTTTGATTGCTGATTGTGCTCATATCCTCACTACGTACAATATGTCTAGTACCTATAGCACCCGTTATAAAATGTCACCAACAAGCTTTGTCTTACTACCTCTGACTACGCAGGAAGTCCAGGTGAGTTTGCCTCTTCTTTTCTTTTTTTGCAGTACACTATATTATTCGTTGGCTTAAACTTTATATATACTCTGGCTTGATCTCTCTTTTAAAAATGAGCTTTGTCTGCACAGCAGCGATTAGTTGTGGTTTCTCTCTCCCGCATGAACGAGCAGGTTTATCTTGTACAGTGAGCAGTCACTGAAGACTTTTTGCTTATAAATCTTTCTGGGGTGTTAATGTTTGTACCCAAATCTGTTTCATAATACCTTACCCATTTGTGTTTAAAACCACAGTAACACGCTTTTATGCATTTATATAATATATTTATTTTATAGATACAACAGATAGGCGTAGCACTCCAATTCTTCTGGAGGATGCCAGCACAAAATATTCATTGAGGAGTAAGCCTTTGCTCTGAAAGAAAACCCTATAGCATGATTAGAACGAATCATCATTCAGGATGATATGAAAACTACTTGATTTGATGAAAGCTGTGATTGGCACCTATATTGCCATCATGTGAACGAACAATTCACATTCATTCACATTCAGCAAAAGCGTCCATAAACAGACATGTCAGTGCCACTTTGTGGACTCACGTGCAGCGTTGGCTGAATCTGATGAGAAATGGCGGTGACAACTGGTCTGTTACAGCAACATCATGGTGATACATTTTGGGCCTGCAGACTAAATACATTCAGAATATGTCGCTTCTTCTGGATCCCCTTGGGAAGCACTAGAAGAAAGATAGGCGAAATAATCATGATGCAAAAGTCCATAAGGGATGATGTCTAGTTCGCTGATATCGCCTGCCACTGGGGCTGTTGAAAGGTCGACAAACAGGGCCTCTGCCCCTTTTTTTTCTAAGCTATAACTTCTCCCTCCAGGACGAACAACTTCACAACAGTGGCCCCCTTTTCCCAGCCAAAGAGCAAGTCAGGGAGGGGCCCTTTGCAAACATAGACAAACATTTGCAGTGCAACAGCATTTTTTTCTCTCTCTTTCTTTTTCCGGAGAACAGAGGGAAACTAACTTTTGTTATTTTTCAAGATGGCAGCTTTGAGGTCCACATGCTTCACCAACGATGTTCCAGTGCTTGGATCCCCATGGAAGAAAAAGTCAGATGTTTGGTCCCTCAAAAAGCAGGTCACAGTACCAATGACGTTGCCATCACTGGAAAAGCAGCGACTAGAAAGTTCCTTTTTCACCTGGGGGAAAACATGGAAGTTCGATGGAGCCAGATCTGGAGAGTACGGTGAATGGTTGACCACCGAAAAGCTGCGGGAGTGGATGGCAGGCAGAGCAGCGTGATGTGTGGGCGCATTGTCCTGATGGAACAGGACCCCTCTCCAAAGCATACTGCGGCATTTCAACTTGATGGCATGTTGCAAACGATGAATCTGGGTTGCATAGTAGCTCCTGGTGACGGTGTGGCCTTTCATAAGGTAATGGATTAGCAGCATGCCCTCTGAATCCCAGAAAATGGTGTCCGTCACCTTGCCTGCCGATGGAACAGACCGAACCTTTTTCAGCACTAGGAAGGAGGGGTGTTTCCACTGCTTGGTGTGAAGGGTGTTGAAAGTGATGGACCCAGGTTTTGTCCGCAGTCATAAATCGGGCACTGAAGCCGGCGGGATCTGTCCTGAGCAGTTCAAGATTGACCTTGGAAGTGGTATAGCACATGCGTTTGTGGTCACACGTGAGCAATCTTGACACCCGTCAGGCGGAGGCCCTGTGCATATCAAAATGTTGGGTTAAGATGTGGTGAACTGTTGTTTTGGAGATTCCTGTAACCTGTGCGATGGTCCGGACTTTTGCTTGGCAATCTGCCATTACCTCATCGTGCACACTGTCGATGTTTTCTTAAACGGTCATTTCTGCAGGTGTGCCAAGGGGTGGGTAGTCTTGGAGGCTCTCCCGTCCTCGCTTGAATTCCGTGGCCCACTTCTTCACCGTGCTGTAGGTAAGTTGCATTGTCAGCAAACTGTTAACTTGTGTACATTTGCCAAGAAGCTCAGTCGGGCTGTTGAGAGGTACGTCTGTTGTTGTGCTCTTGAAGATATTAACTGCTAAGGGCACAAGCGTGGTCCGGCTTGTGGAGCATCCGCAGTTAGAATTCTGCTGAATTTCAGCTTCTTGAGGCTACTTTCATACTTGCATTTTCCTCATCTGTTTTTGTTGTCTGTCCCCGCGTTGAGAGAAAGCGAATAAATACCTTTCTCTGTATGGTGAATTTAACGGGTGACGAAAAACGGGCCCGTACCCACGACAGTACTTCGACATGAGTCATAAGTCTAAGATGGCGCCTCGCACGGGATATTGTGGGATATATTACTGAGGTGTGTTGGGGGGATGTAGAATGTAATGGGACCGTAGAATATTGTTTCAGATGCCACCAGCTGTGCCATGCCAAAGTGTACGGCATGGTTTCCTGGGGAGCATTCCAGGACAGACGTCCCTCGTGGACAAAGTACTGGCATTACTTACCTAGCATTATTAATCTGTTATGCCCTGTATCATTTGGTGGGACAACCTGCAGCAAATTGGCTTATCTCGGCACTTTCTCCCCTTATACTCCCTAAAGGTATGCTAGGGACATGTATTTCATCACAATTACATCAATGGCCTTCACACTTATAAAGCACAGCATACGAATCCGAGTGACAGGATTTTATTCTTAAATTTAATATCTTCTCATTCAGAGCAAACTGCACGTCCTACCTGCAAAATGTGTGTTTTTTATATACGTTAGCAATTGTCAAATTTAGATATTAACATGCGCTTTTATTTTCATAACTGTGCATATTTTCACCTGTTTTCGTAGAAATAATTGAAATCATGCAACATAAGTAGGGAGAAGCAAACTGGCGTGCTGGAATTTCTGTAAATACGAGAATTTCATTTGACAGTCAAAACTATCGATAGTTTAACAAAAATTATCGATAGCCAAGTCGAGTGGTCATCCTGACTATCAATAGTGCTATCGATGGGATTTTTATGACTATCGCCCATCACTAGCTCGATCTTATATCTCTCTCGTTCCAGAAGTGACGTCACACGATCGTTCTGCTCTACCCATAGCTTGGCGGCGATTTATATTAGCAGAAAATAAATGTTTAATAGTAAGCTGGCACATATTTTTAGTACTTTATATTAGTACTTTAGTACTTTTTAGTACATATTTTTAGTATTATAAAAGAAGTAAATCAATATGGTTGCAGACGACCACGCAATGTCAGAAACAGATGACACCTTCGACTGGTCACAGATGGGTTACGACAGGTCCACTTTCATCAATGTGAGACTGAAAACATGTTATTTATATATAAACCATGTCCTTAGTATATTTTGCCATTCTAATAGTCGTTCTTGCCTTATCATAAACAAAAAGAAGGACAGCAAACCAAGTGCGAATTTTGAACTTTTCGTGAAATCTTCCGTTAGGCTTAGCTGAACACAAGTCAGTAAGAGTGCAGTCTACAGGAAGTTCTCACTTCCTGCATAAAGAATGTTTAATTGTTTTGAATTTCGTAATTTTTAGGTCCACTTGTAAAATCTGCTGGGTCCAGAATATATATTACATTATAGGCAGCCGCACACATACATCGGCGCGCACTGACAGCGCGCTGCAGACGACAGAGGAACGCTGCCCTGTATCGTGTATCTTACACAAAAGTATAAATTTTGAACAGCGACGCTGGTTTATATCGCATAACCTTTTTAAGGGCAGCTTTTTTGAGGTCGATCACTTCCACAGAATTCCCTGAGAGTCCGTCAGACAAAGGAGGGGATGCAGCGTCCTGCAAGGGGGTTTCGCCTTATTGTCACATAGGTGAAGTGTCCTTTACAGGATTGAAGCGTCAGGTCTCCAAACCAACTGAAAGTTTACTACAAGAACATGAGCGAAAACGGGGGAACAACACTCACAACACAACTATACCTCACTAAAATACTGTTCCTGAGAGCTGGCATGATGGGTAGCATTGGAAATACCATTAGCCGACCTTCGGTGGAGATAAGTAGGGCAGCACATGCTTTTTGAGTTCCTGTTCAGTTGCTGTCAACTCTCATGAGTCCCTTCAAGCATCCTCTCAGCGTGATGAAATAAGTGTTTAATTCTTAATTGCTTTCATGCAGTCCTACAGTTCAAGCTAAGTCATTTCAGTTCAAGGAAATTAAAATCGAAATAGTGGTTTATATCTCTCTGGCATGTTTTTTATTTCTTTTTATGTATGTTTGTATCCATATATATATACAACTAGATAACTTTATAACCGACTAGATATTTTTTCAGCATATTCATGTTTATATTTTGCCACTGTTCTCTGCTCAATGTATTCTTCATGTTGTTTTAAGCTAATTCTAACCAGATTACATTGCAGGTTAATCATGGGCTTTGGTAAGTGACTCATAACTTGCTCCCTTTCACACACTTGAATTTGGTTATACTATTCTGGCTGGCTAGCATATTTTTGTCTATATTTTGTCACTGTTCTCTCCTGCATGTAATTTTCATGTTGTGTTCTAAACTAATTCTAACCAGATTATGTCACAGGTTAATCGTGGTCTTTGGTGAGTGCCTAATAACCTGCTTCACTCTAAACTTGAATTTTATTAAATTGTTCTGGCTGCCTGGCATATTTTTGTCTATATTTTGTCACTGTTCTCTCCTGCATGTAATTTTCATGTTGTGTTCTAAACTAATTCTAACCAGATTACGTCGCAGGTTAATCATGGGCTTTGGTGAGTGGCTGATAACTTGGTCCACCCTACACTTGAATTTGATTTTATTGTTCAGGCTGCCTGGCATATTTTTGTCTATATTTTGTCACTGTTCTCTCCCGCATGTAATTTTCATGTTGTGTTCTAAACTAATTCTAATCAGATTATGT